>JASDQU010013212.1:147227-161206 GCA_032191745.1 Picea mariana
AGACCATGGACAGGTTTGACATGATGGATCCAAAGATCCATTTTAGGGATCTAGCCCAGTTGAGACAAACTGGCAACATAGGCATTCATCACAGAGTTTCAACGGGTAGTAGTGGCAGTGACAGATATCTCAGAGCCCAGGTTGAATATGTTTTTCACAGAGGGGCTCACACAGCCCTTGAGAGGATGGGTGAAGGCATACATGCCTCACACCTTGCAGGATTCCATCTTACGCACTCGATATTTAGTAGACTCAGTGCCGAAGAATAAACCCTTTTCCAAACCCTTCGTACCACAAAGGGAATGAGATAGGAAGCCATTCCAGAGAGAGTGGAAGGGAAATTGTTACAAATTATTTTCATCACCCTCATGACCACTGATGATATGTGTATTGCCTATTAGAAGAGAGATCATTTTCCCTATTCCCTGAAGGATATTGAAGAAATAAAAATTTCCCTGAGAGATGGAATCATATTTTCCTTATTGAAAAAATCTTTAAAGAAGGGTTGTCTCACCTTGCTCAGTGTTAAGGGTGCAACAATTCCAATTCATTGTAGGCTGCACCACTGTGGCCTGTGACATCGTCACAGGTTGCTAAGTGTTAAGGGTGCGACGATGTTTAAACAAAGGAAAAAGAGAAATTTCTCAAAGGTTATAGAATAGAATCTTTGAAAGGATGAGGTGGCCTCTGATCGGTTTGGATCTCACCCACTTTTCTAATTTAGTGGGATCATCCTAATCCATTCATCCCTTCCCCTTCACTCTATATAAGGAAGGATCTCTTATGAGAAGAGTTAGGTTGGCTTATGCATGAAGAATGTTGCTGAAGATTGTGCTTGTGATACCTTTACTTTAGATTTCCAAGTCAGGTTGTGTGTACTCTTCATCAAAAGCATTGGAGCAAAGGTGTGTGTGTGTTAAGGAAAAGGGCCATCAGAAGGGACCTTGCAACATCAAGGCACAGGTTGCATTCTCCAATTTCATCAATATAATACAATAATACATTTCTTTCCTATAAAAGTGTCTCCATTTTTTGCATAACTCCTTGATCTTATGCATAGGTTTCATTAGAATATATATATCATTTCTCTCTCTTTGTTGGTTTGTGTTTCTCAATGGGTTCAACATCCCACAAATCTTGAGATGGAGCAAGGACAACACTAGCAAGGATCAAACAACATCTAAATGGTATGTTGTTTATCCCTAATTAAGCTAGTATACATTATGATGGAAACCTAAGGAAAAGTGTGTATTCTGTCATGTTTTGTTCTAATTTCTTGTTGAAGTTAGTGAGATTAGTTCATGTCAGCACTTACCAATTTTTCCAGTAACAGAAAGGAGAAGTTGGATGATGAGACAAAGTGAGAGCTTATGAGGAAGAAGATTTTCTTCACCTGGAAGGACCCTTGGGTCCCAGGCCACAGGTGCATGGGCAATAGAGAGATCCATTATATTGAGGTGGCAGCAGACAACGTGGATAGTGAGGAGGAGGAGAAAGATAGTGGATCCACTAGATCAGAGGAGGAGCCATCACATGCAGAGGAGCAACCTCCCGAGAGACCACCGACACCGGGGGGGGACCCAACCATGAGTAGTTCCACAACCTTCCGAGAAGGATACCAGATGGACACCAGCAAAGGGAGAAGTCATAGTGACTTTTTCTAGTGTTCCTAGGTATGACACCCTCTAGATAAGAGGGACTATTCAGGGACAATGAGCAATCACCCCGATAGATGGTGGGGCCACCAACAAATTCAATGATGCTTCATTGGCATTGAGGTAGGCACTTCATACAGAGGAGTT
The DNA here is from genome assembly GCA_032191745.1 of Picea mariana. Classification (NCBI taxonomy): domain Eukaryota; kingdom Viridiplantae; phylum Streptophyta; class Pinopsida; order Pinales; family Pinaceae; genus Picea; species Picea mariana. The sequence goes on from JASDQU010013212.1 coordinate 149,030, forward strand.
TGAGGGGTTTGATATTGCAGTAGTAGATGGCCACACAGTGGAGTGTCTAGACAAAGTCTTAGACTTGGATATAAATCTAGGTAACTACACCGTGAGAGACACATTTTATGTAGTTGACCTATGTGACATAGATGTGGTGTTAGGAGTCCAGTGGTTGATCACCTTGGAAAAGATCACTACCAACTACCAAACCCTGGAGATGGGGTTGAGAGACTGAAGGGAAGAGGATTGAACTGAGGGGCATGTCGATAGGGGTACCCAGGACAATTCCGGCCAAGAGGATGGAGAGGATATTCAGGCATGGGGAGGTAGTGTATGTCGTAGAGTGCTTGATCACTACACAAAGGGATTCAAATGGTCGGCAATAGTATCAAAAAAAGATCAAGAATTGTTGGGGCGACATTAACAAGTTTTTGGTTCGATTCCACCAGGGAGGCCACTTGACAGGGGGTTTGAACACTTTCATAGTGCAATTTTTAGGTTGGGCAAAGCCCAAACAAACCACGAAACAAGTGCTACAACTTGGGAATCCAAGACCCAACGTCACCTCAATGTAGGTCCTGCACTTTAAGGGTGAATAGGTCACTCTAAGGAGGCGATCCCAGTGATCCTAGGGGGATTGAGATGGAGATAAATATGGATGGAAATGAATATCCTATAGGTAAATTCCAAGTGGAGTGAAAGGTGGAAAGAGATGCCTTTCAAGTCAAGTAATTGTTTCCCCACAGGTATAATACTTCTCTGGATGATTGTACATGCCCAAGGCACAAGAAAAGGCACTTTGCAATAATATGTTAATTGGATCAACAATTTAGGATTTATGTCCCTAATTTGCAGCAATAGATAACAATATATATAAGCAAGAAAAAGGTACTATAAGCTTCTTAATAAATGCTAAATATCAAGTAGAAAACGCAAGAGAAAAACTAGTAAATGACTAGCTAAACTCAAGATGAAAAACCAATACTCTTAGCATAGATAAGGCCGCTGTAAACACTTGTCTGTAGAAAATTATATCAGCCTTATGGCTGTAAGATTCAATGTATTATAGAAAGAAAATCAGCCATTGAAATCTCCTCAAACTTTGCCAAAAAGTGCGCTAGGACACATAGAGTAAGTGTGCAAACTTTGAGCAAAAACCAATGGTTGATAAGAGAGTTATTAAAGAAAGTAAGTTAGGGTTTGTGCAACCCTAATGGATGAAGATGCAATTTTGTAACAACAACAATAAGTATCCCCTATATGGGGACTCCCTAGTGGCTGTGAGGTGCCTAAGGCACAAGGAAAACAATCCACTTTATAAGAAGTAAAAATAATCGAAAATCACGTTTCCCAATGCAATATTTTATTTCTCCAATGCAATAAATCAATGACTAGTTCCTTTACTATTGGGTTAATGGAGTAAAAAGTAGCTTAGAGAAGCTACCTCCTTGGGGGTGTAATCCCTTTTACTCCCCAAGGCAAGTTTCTCTAAGCTAGGGTTTAAGCTAAGATGGTGTATGCCCTTATACTTCTCTTAGAAAAACCTTAATCAATGAGATGAAGCAAATAAAATGATGAAGGCTATGGTGGGGGTGTATTCCCTTATACTTCCCACCTAGCTCCTAGCATAACAATACTTGACTTGAATAAAATGATAGCAAGAGAGGAAAAACCATACCAAGATCAAGAGAAATGCTAAGACAATTCACCACAAGAGCTAGAAAGCATCATCCAAAGCTAGCGCTAGGCCTTCCTCCATCAACCATTCATAAAATAGCCAAAAAAAAAGTGCACACGAGCTAAAAGAGCGAATGGGTCTTAAAATTTCAGACCAAGTCTCTCACAAGAGGGAGAGTTATATTTTAAAATGAGATATTATGATCTCTATTTATACAATATTTAGATAACATAGCTTATCCACAAATTAAGGAGTAAAAAACAATATAATGGGTCAACAACCCTAATCTTTCCCGATTAAAAAAATAATATTAAACAGTTCACTTAAAATTTCATCTTTTGCACAAATTAAACCCTAATTCAGGAGGACATCACCCCTTTAGGGGACGTTTTGCCACTTTGAGGAAGTTGTTGGTGTTGGAGAAGCATGGTTGGGCCTCAAAAGGCCATGTGTCAATCATATAGGCACTCATATGCAGTGAAGACCCTTCGCCTCCTCAAACATCCATGTGTAAATGAGTGGCACCTCACCACCAAGCCCTAACCCCCCTAAGTGACGTCATGTCTCTAGAAGTGATGTTTTGCCTCTCCTAGGAAAGTTTGGCATGTGGGGGTTAGGATATGTTGTCCAAGTCATCTTTGCGGCCTTCTGAGTTTGATATCTCTCATCTGGCATGTAGGCCCCTGACATTCAACCCGTGGGTTTGTATCCATATGGAAGCCCAAGATAGGCTTGTTCTCCAAAAACTGTTCACTAGCTAGGTCCTACAAAGACAAATGAACACGCCCTCCATGGATCTCAAGTCATAACATCATGATAAGTTAATCCAATCAATAAATAAGCCATCCAATCATGTGCATCAAAGATCACTGTATCAAACAATTAACAACTCAAAGACACTATGCGAATTGTCAAGCTTAAGTATGGGAGGGTTGACGAGGTGTCCTATTGGGTAGATATTTCCCTAGGTCAAGGAGAGCTTCCAAGAGGCCCCTCTCTAAGCCATTTAAAGTGTATGCAGTGGATGGGGTCAAGAATCAATGGGCATAGGGATCATGACATACTAGGGGTCATAGTGTCTCATTCATGGGTGCCTTTGTAGAGGGTGTGTGGTACCTTCGTCCGTAATGCACTTTTTCCAAGCCCATCATTTTCCTTTTATCTTTCTTTCTTTTTATTTTATTTATTAATTGCATGAGGAGAGTTTGAGGGTCACTGCCCTGGCATGGTGAACAGGTGGTGGCAATGTCACCCATAAAAACCTAATGGAAATGAGAAGGATGGCTCGTGATGAGACCCCCTTTCTCTCAGCCATGCAACTGAGAGTCACTGCCCTGGTTTGGTGACCAGATGATGACAATGTCATACCACTAGATATCCATGGACGTGATAGGTCGGCGTGTGATGAGACCTCCCATCCTTCAACTAACCTTTTAAGCATTTTTTTATTATATTGTGGGTCCCCTTTTATTCAAAGATAAGTGTTTCATTACTTTCTTGGGTGACCCCTAGGAGAATCATCTAGAAGGTTTATATAAGTATTTTATCTCTTACCCAACACAAACCACTCTGGGCCTTTAGGCCCTTCTTCCCATAGAATGAGGGACAACCCCTTCTTGGGTCAATATACCCTAAAATCCCAAGAGATAAGGAAATGGAGGGATATAATGATGGAAAATGGTAAGTATGGTCGAGAACGATACGATGGCTAATTAAGGGATTTCCTAGTAGCAAACACATTCCCAAAGAATATCACTTACTAGGGCACAATGTCAACCATCAAGGTGAAGTAGGAAAAAAGGCATAATGCCTAAGAAAATATCATGAAATATAGAGAATTATAAGATATAACATAATCAAATGGCTTAGATATTGGAATGATGCTCACCATAATACTGACTTGTACCTCATGGACCAAGGCCCACTTCCTTTCAGAAGCCAACTAGTGTGGTGGATTCCATATGTAAACTTGTGACCATCTGTGGTGGAGAGTGGGTTTTCCATCTGTGCAAAGCGTACTGTTGGTCATGTAGTCTCTCAACACTCCATATCTGCAACCTGAGGGCCTCAAGACATTATCTTCTTAGTTATCCACAAAATGGGGATAAAAATCATGCCATTGAGTTGGAGGAGGGGGATAAACCCATGATCACAACACCCTATCATCATCCTCAGAGGTTCAAGGATGTGATAGAGAAAGAAATTAAGGAATTACTAGTGATGGGACACATCAAACATAACAATAGTCCATTCGCTTCTTCAGTTGTCTTAGTTCTCAAGAAGGATGGTACCATGAGGATGTGCATCAACTACCGGGCCTTAAACAAGAAAACCATCAAGAACTGATATCCTATCCATTGCATCGATGAGTTGATGGATGAATTTCATGGGGAAATTTTCTTCTCTAATATTGATATATTCTTTGGAATATCATTAGATCAGAATCCGAGAGCATGACATAGATAATACGACATTCTGATGCCACTACTGTCACTTTGAGTTCCTGTTTATGCCATTTGGACTAACCAATGCATTGACTACATTTCAGTCTTGCATGAACCACATATTCAGGGATCAGTTGAGGAAATCAGACTTGGTATTCTTCGATGACATCTTGGTTTACAACAAGATATGGTAGGAACACCCGAGTTACTTGGATGAAGTACTCAAAATCTTGGAGGCACAGTCAGTATATGCCAAAGAGTCCAAGTGTGAATTCAGCATGACATAGCTGCTTTACTTGGGCCACAATTCTTAGTGCACATGGGGTACATGTGCACTAGGAGAAGATTAGGGCCATTCTATATTGGCCAATGCCCATAATTGTGACAGAGTTGAGGATATTCTTTGGGCTATGCATCTATTACAGGAAATTTGTCAAGGTTTTTTCTCAGTTGGGAGCACCACTTACAGATCTCACTAGATAGGGGGTCTTCATCTGGATCGATGAGTCACAAAAATCCTTCGATCACATGAAGGAAGTCAGGGGAACATGCCCAGTGTTATCATTACCAAACTTCACTTTGTAGTTTGTATTAGAGAGTGATGCGTCCAACGAAGGCATCAGGGCAGTTCTGATGCAAGGAGGACACTGCATTGTGTTCAAGAGTAGGAAGCTCAGTCAACTAGAGAGGTTGTACTCTATTTATGACAAGGAAATGATGGCGATCATGCATGCCTTGACCAAGTTCAAACTATATTTGGTGGGTAGAAAGTTCGTAGTCAAAACATATCATAACAACTTAAAGTATTTCCTTGAGCAAAAGGATCTCAGTGAGCGCCAAAGGAAATGGGTGACAAAGGTGCAGGCCTTTGATTTCGACATAGAGTATGTCAAGGGGAAGAAGAACATTGTGGCTAATGCACTATCTAGGAGACGTGCGACATGTTCTTTGATGGAGGTTTCAACAGATTGGAAGTCCCATTTGTTGGTGGAATATTCCAAGAACAAGTTCGCTTGTGAGGTTTTGGATGGACAGGTTTAGGATGACAGTTACATGGTCATTGATGACATCATATAATACAAGGATCAAATCTACTTAGGACTAGGTTTAGGGATCAAGAAGAAGATCTTAGGAACCGTTCATGATTCGCCACTGGCAGGCCATCATGGGTTTTTCAAAACCTATAGGAATATTAGAGAGAGGTTCTCATGGAAGGGCCTCAAGCAGGATGTTATGAGGTACATCAGTGAGTGTGTGACTTGTCAGAAGAACAAGTCAAAGCATACACTTCCAATGGGACTGCTTCAGCTGTTTCCCATTAAAGAGTAGAAATGGGAGAGAATATTGATGGACTTCATCACATTCCTACCCAAGGTTCAGGGTAAGGATTGCATCTATGTGGTGGTCAATAGATTGACCAAGTTTGCACACTTCTATGCCATATCGACATATTACAACGTAGTTCAGGTGTCCAAGTTATTCTTCAGGGAGGTCTTCAGATTCCATGGGTTGCTAAGGAACATCGTCAATGAGATGGACAGTTGATTTATTGGTACATTCCAGAGGGAGTTATTTATATTGGTGGGGACAAAGTTGACACCCAACACCAACTATCACCCTTAGACAGATGGGCATACCGAGTTAATCAACAAGTGGGTTGAGGGGTATTTGAGAAACTATGTGAGTGGAAAATAAAGAACATGGGTCAGGTGGCTACAACTAGGAGAGCATTTCTACAACACCACCTTCCACATGTCCATTGCATGACACCCTTTCGAGCATTGTATGGTTATGATGCTCCCACTTTGATAGACTTGGTTTTTGGGGAGAGCATATCTCCCAAAGACAAGGACCGGATCACCGAGAATCGAGAGATTCTCAACTTACTCAAAGAGAACCTACATACAGTGAAAAATCGATAGATTATGAGTGCAGACATGCACCGGATAGAGCGTAACTTCAAGGTTGGGGATTTGGTATTCTCGAGTCTCCAATCCTATAGACAATCATCTCTGAAGAAGAGTGGGGCTGAGAACCTCAAGCCTAGATTCCATGGACCTTACAGGATCATGTGTAGGTAGGCCATGTTCCCTATTAGTCTCTAACCTTTTTTTTTATTGAGTGAGTATCCCTAGTCCCCGTCCTCTCCTTTTTTAGGATTTTTTTGATCAAAAACTCTATTTTTACCCCTTGGTTTGAATGGTCTTTTTTTTTTTTTTTTTACCGTTTTTTGCACTTTTAAATGATTTTCTTAAGTTTTTAAAGGTTTAGGATTTGATATGATGACTCTTGTCACATCACTTGTCTATTCATTTTTGAATTTTCAAAATTTATTTCAAGTCATGAATGGCGCTATTCCTGCAACTATGGATAATCATATTTTTACATATGCCAACTTGCCCTGATCACGTCATAATTTCTCAAATCATGATTAGAGGATCTGCATGCCTCTCCACTATCTCTTCTCGAGTTGATACTTCAATTATAAAACCTATATGCGAGGGATTGAGTTGTACTTGCCTTACTTGCATCAAATCAAACATGTTTGGATATCATTAACAAAACCATCACCTTCTATTTTAGCATGTTAGGTATTTTGTGAAGAGATCGAATTGAAGGAAGAAGAGATTCTTAGTTTCTAAAATCCCATGGGAACTAAGAATTCCCATTATCAATCCTTGTAGATCTGTTTATAGGACCATATCAACAACATGTCACCGAAAAAGAGAGGACAAATTATCAGATTGGAACCCGAGGGAACGAAATTACTCGAATCATACCCCCAAATGAAGAAGTCATTTAAAGATGCAGATTTGTTTGAGTTTTTCACAACCTTCCAGGGGCACGATGAAAAAATTTCAATGGTCTTCACAAAGAATTTTGATGGCTTTGAGGCTATAGTTGGGAAATTACTGATGATGGTGAATGAACATTCAATTGCTAGAGCTTGTAAATTGCCAGTGGGTGGAGAAAGGTGGTGGAAGAAGGAGAATGTGGTTATGGCATTTGTGAATTGGTTCTTAATTCCAGAGAAACAAAACCCTAACTGAAAAAGGGAATACCACATAGTTGGGTAAAGAAGGAATGGCATACCTCCTTGATAATTATCCATAGGTATATCATGTGTGAGGGTAGGTTTTCACTGGTTTATCTTTACCATATTAGACTACTAATTCACTTTAATGGTGATTATCCTCTCAATTTACCCTAATTCCTACATAAGATTTTATCTAAAATGTCAAAGTGGGTGCAGTCTTATCCTAATACAGATAAAGGCAATTTCTTTCACCAGGGTTTAATAAAGACATTGGTAATATCCTCTTTAAATGAAGTCTAGAGACCCTAGGATTGGCTAATCCAGTCTTTAGGAAATGATTCACAGTCATCTAAATCCAAAAAATACAAATGGAAGAAATCGACCCAACAGAAACAGACTGGTAAATCCATTGAATTCCTTATTAAAGAAGAATCATATGCAGTTAAGGTAACACAGGCTAGCAAGAGGAATATGCAAACTCAATAAACCTTTGGAGATGTTCCTGTAGGTAAAGGTCAAGAAGAAGCTATCACCAGTCAAGGTAAGAAATCTAAACCAGATGAAGACATTGACATATTTCTTAATCCAAAGATAAAAATGGAAATTGATGAGGATGAGGATTATACTATGAACACAATTCATTCCCCAGTCAAGAAGAAACATAAGTCTATAAGTAAGAAGAGTGCAAAGGGAAAAAAAAGAGGAAAAATCCTACACTTGTGCCTAAGTGACCTAGGCAAAACTCCACCAGGGATGTCAATAAATTCAGAGTAAATTCAAAGGCCATGTTTGATCCATCTATTAAAAAGGAGAATCTTATAATTATAGAGGATAATTCAAAAGATTCTAAAACAGGCATCAAGAAACAGGCAGAGACACCTTCTTTGCACAGGACTGAGAAAGAAACTGAAAACTTGGGGAAGAGATAAGAAAAGGGAAAACAAGTTGCTCAATACTCCAGGAGACCTGTGACAAGAGAAACCACTAGATCAACTTCAAAATTTGAATCTGTGTTTAGAGGTATAGGTGTAGTTTCTAATGACAAAGATGATCCTTTTGCAGAACCAGATCAGATTCCATAACTTTCAGACACTAGGGATTCATATAGCACTGATGACGAAGATCATAGCTCTGGATTATCTTCAAGATACAAGATCAAATTAAGAAAACCTTAGGCTGCTATAGACCTGAACCTACGTGCACCTGTAGAGGAATTCCCAGAGTTTAAAGTTAAAGTTAGAAGTGAAAACGACAGGATTAAGGAGATACCGAATATGGTGAAACAATTAAAGAAAGAAAAAGCTTAGGTGGAGCAATGGAATGCTAGAAAGCAAGAGAAGATACAGGATTTCAAGAAGAAAAGAAAGGAAAGTAAAAACACTGCTTAAGGAGTTGCGAGAATCCATTTTTAGGTTATATTGGCACAATATTGTGCTAACAACTAAACTGAAGCAGAGAAACACCAAATCCAGTGTAGTCATTATACCATGATTGTTTATGAAGTTATTTCATTCAGTTTTGAAAGTTTTAATGCTATTACTCAGGGAGTAAAAGATGAACAGTTTAATCTCTATATTTTAATCAAATGGATTTTTGATATTTCAAATGGGTAACTCAGTCAAGATATGATTCCAAAATTTTATGGGATTTGCCTAGTTGCTGCAAAATATATTTTGAGTTAAGTTGTTGAGCGTTATACTATATTGGCAAGATAAGTGCTCATTTGAGATGATTTTCCTAGAAAATAGGCATTGACCAGATCTTGTTACAAATTGAATACTAGAAAATAGGATCTGTAGTTATACTCTATGTAGTTTAAATAGACAGAAGGAAGATTGTATGAAGGTCGACAAGTTGGGATTTTAGGGACCTATTTTGAATATCATTGTAAGAAAATTTTATTCCACATTGATACTAAATGGCAAAGACATGTTGATGGTAAATTTTTCTCTCATTTCATATTCTATTTCTTTTCTTGCTTGAAGTCATTTTTCTGTTGCAATGCATTGATTTCTTGATCTTAAGTAACACAGTGAAGATTTTTTGTTATTGTTTATTATCAAGATTTGCCTTCAAGTACGTGTTCTTGTTTCTAAATTACATTTTGAAATAAAAAATCTATGTGGGGTTGACAAATTGAATTCTCTCATATTTCCTTTCTTTATTTTCCTTATTTTTTCATCTATTTATGTGACTACCTTTTACTAAATCAGTGGGATATCTCCCAACTTTGTTTTGAGCTCTATGTTTAATTTGAACCCTGGAACCAGCTTTCAACCATCCTAAAAAAAACCAATTAATAAAACCCTTAATATACTATTGCAATAACCTGATGATGCCCTAGCTTTCCCTCTTACAGTCAAGTGCAACATTAGGGACTAACATATTTTGGTGCCATTGTCGGGGACGAAGACACGAAGTATTTATCTCTGGGAGAATGACCACGATCAATTATAGCTCTTGATGGTGAAAATTAGTTGGATAATGTTTATGACTGTATCATTCACCTGGTGACTCCATGAAGGAATAATCCACTGGAAACTCCACTGATCTGATATGTCAAAAGCTATGGAAGCCATTTTGGGTCGTAGGTTTGCTCCATTTGATTTCTCTGGTATTCCTGGATTTCCAAATGTTGTGCTGACTATGCATGAATGGGGAGACTACCTTCCGAGGTTCAGAGGATATGATCATGATCATCCTGCACAAGACTTGATTGATTTTCATCAATACATGGACCAACTTGATATTCTTCATGATGATGTATTGTTGAATATGTTTATGTACTCCTTAGAAGGAGAGGCGAGACAATGGTACTGATCTCTTCTTGTTTCCAGTATTTCATCATTAAATAATTTCCATGATTCTTTTCATTCATTTTGTAAGAAGACTTGTCCTGTCGAATGCCTCTTGAATAATTCTTGTGAGCAATTTGTTATCCCCATTTTCTAGGGATAACTAGGAGATCATGTCTTGAGGCCCACAGGTCCTAGACATGGAGTATCGAGAGTTGGATCGACCTGAGCATGGCCCTGGAGGGCCCATCTTTCTTCTCCTTCATCAGACTTGTCCTGTTAGCAGCAACAACATCCATCACCTTCGGCTTGGACTTGTATTAGAGAAGACTCTTGCTCCATGAGGTAATTGGTATAGGTATCATGGTATGTGTCATATTTGATCATTATAACCTTTAGATATATGCATTAGATTCCTTTTATTTCTGACGACTGCTTGGATCTTACATTAACCCACTTGACCATGGTCAGGGGGATTGACAGGGTACCCTAGCAAGCTTGTACCCATAGGTTTTGGTTTTCCACTGGGGGATTTTGAAGGGCCATCATCCTCTCCCATCATATCATCACTCTTACATCTTATCTCCCACTCATTTGCTCGTTCCCCTAATCCGGACATTAGGATGATCTATTTGTGGGGTTACACCTTATCTCATGGAAGAAGGGGCTAAAGGCCCAGAAGGTAAAAGCAATTGCTAAAATATAAAAGCCATAAAATGAAACCTAGAGATGCCTCGCCCAGGGATCCCCAAGAAGGCAATAAGAAGCCTCTCAGTAAGAAAGAAGAGGGACCTGAAGAAAAATAACAAAACAAGACCTAGCCAAGAGGATGGGGGTTCTGATCACGAGCCAGCGCATTATGTTCATGGGTACCTAGCAATATGACATTGCCATCATCTGGTTACCATGCCAGGGCAGTGACCTTTGGTTCAATGGCCAAGAGAAAGGGGGTCTCATCATGAGCCAACCTTGTCATTTTTGTGAAAGTTCTTGTGGGTAACATTGTCAACTCTGGTCACCACACCAAGGCAATGTCCTCTAGTTAGACCTTGAAATAAATAAGAAAAAGCAATAAAGAAAAGAAAGAATAAAGGCAATAAAGGGCTTGGAAAGAATTGCATCCATGATGGGTACAACTCACCTTTTACAAAGGCACTCACAGGTAATATCACCCCTGTCTTTCACTCTACCCATATGTCTAGACATCCCTTGACCACATCACCTCCTGTTACATGGCTTGGATGATATCCTATGGAAACTTTCCTTCTCTTATGGATGCTGGACCAATAGAGTATTTTGTATTTTCTTCAGCTTTGTATAGTAGGTCATTGTAATATCTTTGAGCTATTGAATGATATACCAAGGGTTTTATGCATGTATTTGATAAAATTAATGATGAAATGTGATTGACATTGCTATGATCCCTGAGACTAATGAGCCCATGGAGGGTAAAGTTTTTGATGTGCAAGACCATGCCCGATGGACAGGTACCAGTTGGACCGATACACATGGGGAGATGATTAGTTCAGACCTCCATGGGGTTGAAGAGCCCATCAGATGGTTGCTGGGACCCCATCAGGGGCAGAGACAGGACAATGATTGGATGACCCTTTGCACATGAGAAGAAGAAGGATGTTCCACCCAGGAAACTTTGGCTGAGCGCAGCCCAGGGGGGTTGACCCACTTCAGATGGAACGTTTTCCTTTTGATGGCCAGGATGTCACCCAGGAGGCTTGGAAGTCACCTTGAGCTTGTGGCAGTTTGATAGGATGGTTGGCACGTGTGGCAGCTTGGAGGAGCCCAGGAAGGGCTAACGTTTGACTTCCGGATGATGGACTAGCCCCGAAAGGGCCCAACGTCTCCCTCAGAGGGGCTTGACGTCCCACTTTTTGCTCATTTATGTCTTTTACTTAGAAGTTAATGTAAAAATAGTATGATTATGGTTTTTAGCCTTGTCGGCTATTTTTAATGACCTAATTTTAAATTAAAGGTCAGGGTACACTATATATTGAGGATGTTTTTCCCTCATTTGAACATAACGAAACAACTCACACTGGTGAGGTCTTATTTTTGTGCCCTACTTGGGTATTTGGTCTTTTAAAGTGAGGCGCACTTGTTGATGGAAGGATTTTCTTGGCATATTTGGCATTTCTCTTGAGGAAGGTTTACAACTAGGGTTTGCACATGCTTTTCTTCATGATATGTAAGTGTTTTTCCTGCAAAACTTCTTGATTGAATGGT
>JASDQU010013212.1:182503-193025 GCA_032191745.1 Picea mariana
ATATTTATCAGGTTGGTTCAATATTGGTTCTATGTTATTTTGGCTTAGTTATTGCTCCTTATCTTTCAAGCTACAAGGATGATACATGAATGATAGTATTTTGGCTTAGTTATTAGTCCCTCTCTTTTAAGCTACATGGATTATATTAAATGGTTCTCTTTCAAGATACATACATTGATTATAGTAAATGTTGTTGAACTTATACTTATATTAAGGTGGGGTGAATCAATATAAGATATTTTTTACTTTATTTAATCATTCGTCAATAATTCAATCATTCATTAGTTGAGAAACAATAATCACATATAAACTCAAATCATAATGCACATAGTTTAACATGGAAACTCAATCCGAAGAAAACCATAAAACTTATCTTTATAAATTCATGTAGGCACCAATATATTGATACAAATATTGTAGGCACCAACCTATTGGAGACACCAGTCTCCTTAACTAAGCACCAACTCAATAATATGTAGGCACCATTCTACTGGAGACACCAATCTCTTCAACTGAGCACGAACCTAACAACACCTGTAGGCACCAACTCAACAAGATATGTGTAGACACCAATCCAATATCTTCATACACAAAATGCTCATGCCTTCACCTGCATGATTCATTCCATAGACAATCCTTCAAACCCTAGCAAGCCTCATAACATCATTCCCAGAATGTAATCACTAATGGAAACATCCACTAACGACAACATCCATTCAAGGAAACATCCATTGACAACAACATCCACTCACAACAACATTGCAACCTCACGACAACATCACAACCTCATAACAGTTCACACAACAAACCTCACGACAACATCACAATCGTATGGCATACCTTGAGAATAAGAAAGACTCAAAGAAAGTCCCTTAGACTTATCTTACACACCTCTAGATCCCAAAGAGACATCCCAACATATTTACTGCACCTCAAACTTGATGTCTTGTTTGGTTGCTCAACAAATGCGAAAATCCATCCAATATTTATTGTAATTTTCTCCCCACTTTTCGGGCCAACCTGTAAAAACTGACTGAGTCAACCTCAATTTTTTGGTTGGGTTGTTGGACGGAAAAATTTATATCTCCTCATTCCTAGGGAGTTAGAGGGAATGCCATATACCATTGGAAATGTCTCATAATAATATTTCCAACCATATAACTTGTGCTCTCATTTGAGTTAGGTATGTAGGGTAAAATTTTCTTCAAAGATAGATTATCCAATCTTTATCTTGGACATCTGTAGGCTTGTAATATTTATTTTGGACATCTTGTAGGATTTCAATATTTATCTTGGACATTTTGTAGGCTCTCCCTATCTTTGACACCAATGACAAGAATATTTCCAACAAATGGTTTGCTATGATTTAGATTATTTAGCATGTAAATCAAAATGTTCATCAATACTTTACTTTAGGATTTTTTATAGAATATATATAAAGTGCTTTCTATAACCCAATCAAATTATTTTCCTCTTATTTGACCTCATATCAACGTTATGTCAATTTTTCATGGCATATGTTATGTTTCAAATTTGAAATGGCAAGGTAGTTATGTGAATTTTTCATGGCATATGCTATGTTTCAAGTCAAAACACTTAATGCTCAAGACTGAGAGATACATTAATAATGTTACGCTTGAAAACATTATTTTTTAGCATTTTTTTGTTATGGATTCTTTTATCACCTAAACTCTAAACTCTAACATGTTTTTAGCCTAATCTCTACTCTAACATATGAAATTGAAGGTGGACCAACCACAACCTCCTTTACACCTTCTACATGGCCTTTGTGACCACAACCTTGTTCTACACTATGATGAAGCTTGAATAATCAAAAAACCATAGTTACCAGGTTCGAATTTGAATTCAATTCGATACGAAAAATAAAATAAAATAAAATAAAAAATAAAAATTGATTGAAAATTTTTCAATTTGAAAAACATTGTCCAAAATTTGTCAATATATTTAATCAAAATTCACTAATATTTACCCTATATTCTCAAAATCAAAATATCCAGAAGAATTGTATGCTCTAGAAATTATTTTGACTTCCCCTTATCTACTACAATACTACTGTTATTCCCAATGCTACATATGTCCCATTTAGTTTCTTAAAAAACAATAATGGTTATAGACGCATTCCCGAATGATGTATCATCATATCAAGACCATATTCATGGAAGATTCCTTTATAGGCTATATTTGCATTTCTATTAGGGTTACAAAAAACTATGATAGAAATTCATTGGTTCCTTTATAGGCCAGATTTTCATCTCTATTAGGGTTACAAAAAATGATGATAGAAATTCATTTGTCCTTCCATTCGAGGATTCGGTGGATTCACGAGAAGGGGCCCTACCTAACCTCTCCTTACTTGGGACATTATCAAATCAAGAATAGACGAATAGGTATGGTTGATTGGGGGATCTAGACACCTGTTTTCCACTTGGGAGATATCCTTTATGCACTCATCGAGCAAATACATGACATCTCTGTCCATTTTCTCTCTTGATGATTATCGATAGAACCACCACCTCACCCTATGTATAATCATATTACGTATGTAATAGCAACTCTTGTTTGGTTGGTTCAATTTCAGTCAAGGAGGTTCAGAGGAAGTGCAGTGAACAACAACAAACTAATATATTGATCTGAATAATGACGATGGAAACTACATACATAGAAATTTCAATCGTTATTTCTCTCGAGGATGGATATATTATGGTTTCTAGAGCTGTTCTTGAGGATTTCCATGCCAATTCTATAGCATCAAGGATCCAAAAAATTACCTCACAAATCAAATCGAATTTGACTACCAATTCAGTCGAATTGAACGAATTGACAAATTTGTTTTACCAATACAACTTAATTTGGTAACTATGACAAAGACCATATTCATGGATTGGTTCCTTTCTAAGCCAGATTTACATCTCTATTACGGTCACAAAAAACTATGATAGAAACTTATTGGTTCCTTTATAGGCTAGATTTGCATCTTTAGTAGGGTTGCAGAAAACAATGATAGAAATTCATCCATCCTTTTATTCAAGGAGCAGGTGGATTCACAGGAAGGGGCCCTACGTAACATCTCCTTAGTTGGGACATTATCAAGTCAAGAAGAGACGATTAGTTAAGGTTGATTGGGAGATCTAGACACCTGTGGTCCACCTGGCAGATATCCTTTATGCACTCATCAAGCAAATACATGACATCTCTGTATGTTTTCCCTCTTGATGGCTATTGATAGAACCACCACCTCACCCCCTATATAGTCATATTATGTATGTAATAACAACTCTTTTTTGGTTGGTTCAATGCCACTTGAGGAGGTTTAGAGGAAGTGCACTGAACAACAACAAACTAACTTATTGAACCGAATAATAACAATGGAAACTACGAACATAGAAATGTCAGTTGATATTTCTCTCGAGGAGGGACATATTACAATTGTTAGAGTTGTTCTTGAGGATTTTGATGTCATTGATATTGTATCGATGATTCCAAAAAAACACCTCACGAATCGAATTTGACCAGCAATTCACCTGACCCAAACGAATCGAACAAATCGAGGAATTTTCAAATTGTTTTTCCCAATAAAGTGTAATTTGGTAACTATGCCAAAAACTCCATAGCATACCTTCCTATAGTGACAACACCATCAAAAAATATAAACTCATAATTAACAACATAACTTGGTTCTATATCAATAGCTATAAGCATAAGTAACTTACCTCCATCAATGGGCTATGCGCATGGACTTGGATATTCCCATATCTTACTCTACCCAACTTTGTCAAGTTTCTTGATGCTAAGAACCTAAATACAATATTCGTTAGCCAATAGGAACATCGATAGAAAACATTGTGGGTCGAGCTCATGATCAACAATTTCCCTACATTTGATCAAGCCCACCTGCAGACTGAGAAACACCCAAGTATAGGTCTATTCTTCCAACTCCAAAGTGAAACGAATTTCCAAAATGTTCAATGCCATCTCCCCCATTTATATGCATCACAATCCACTTTGAGGGGAAATAATAATTACTTCAACATTTCAAGAGTTCTACCAACGTGGAAGGCACCACTAAGAATTACTATAACATTTCCAAGAGTTCTTCCAAGCTACAATCATGTGGAACGATAGCCACGACTAGCAAATAGGAGATTGTCGACCCCAGGCTCACAACAAAAACAATGGAATGATAAGAATAGACGAGATTATTATGCATAATAGAGCCATTGCATGTGACCAGCAAGGCAAACCCATAGTCCAGTACAATGTCTGCTCTAAATGAGGACATTTTGCTCACAACTGCCTATTTCTATTACGCCACCTGCGCAGTTAATGTGCCACAAATACGGGCCTAGAGATCACAATGATGCCCATTGCTCGCAACATCACTTTCTATGGTGGAGACTGATCTAGATGAGACCCCTACCATCAATGCAATAGAGACAAGACACCATCGTTACCTGTCTCCATGATGACACTACTGTAATAGAGTTGCTTCTAAGGGGGTTTATTACCAATATGGCTTAGCTTTGCTTACCATACTAGGTAAGGAATTCCTAGGGAAGGTGGTATAAGATTTTTTTTCATTTCTCTTAAGATCTAGGCCTTGGAGTTTAGAAGATTGCAATCAAGAAGATTGAGAAATCTCTAAATTTTAATGTGCAATTTGATTGAGGATCAATAACTAATTTTTAGTCAAGTGGATCAATTGCTAGAATTAGAATCATGTGAAGCAATAAACTAAAGTTATTGTGCTCACAAAAATAGCAAAGAAGTCAAGGTAACAACTATGTTATCTGTTGCATAAATAGCTCGCACTATCTTACTTGCTTACTTAAAGGCAAGGACTTGCTGCTTTCCATCTCCCCTTAGTTATTGTTATAGTTATTAATCCTTAAATTTTCATTGTTTTCACATTGCTCACTTAAGTTAGTTTTCATGTTGGTGACTTACAGTGAACTATTTGGTGAGTTACAATGAACTATTTGGAGGCCATTAATGCTTTTCTTAGAGGTGGTTTTCCTTTTTTTTTGAAATGGCTATTTTTCCAAGTTGTTTGGAAAATTCGTTTGATCTAGGTGGTTGTCGTAAAGTTTATTTTTCAGTGTTTATTGAATTTCTTTTTAAATTTTTTCAACTTTTTAGCATAGGTAAGAAAACTGAGTGTAATTATTGTCATAATGTAGAAATTTCATGAAATCACAAATTTAGAAATTTTACCTCTTTCCTAGATGTTTCTCGGGCCTAATCCTTGTGAATTATTAGTGTTAGGGATGATCTAATATATAATTTATAATAGCAAAAAATAGACAAGATTTCACTCCTTTTCAATCTCAATCCACAAGGCAATTCACGACAAAAGATATCGAATGTGCACCAACAAGTTTTCATCCTCTAGTGCAATCTTACCAAGCATAAACCAAATCCAAAATGTACTTTATGCCAACAATAATTATTGTAGTAAATCTACCCTATCTTCTTCAAGATCAATACTCAAACCCTTAACAATTTCAACCTTAATTTATGTCAAGTCAACAAGACATACAAGTGCTGGAAAATACCAAATCATGAAGATAAGTGTAACACACCCAACCCCCCTAAGTACCATTTTAAGGGATGGGGTATCGAAATTTCACTTTTCCTCAATCATCTTGAAACCTCTTCTCGAGGAAACCATCATATTCTACTCGTCAAGAGCTTTCCAAAGACTGTCGTCATGCTCAAATCCGAGCTCTGGATCAAATGTTATGGCCCCTTAAAGTTTCGAGGTCCTCAATCACCATATCCACCTCATTGCCACATGACATCCATGTGGATCTCTATCATTGATGCCATCTGAAATGGCATTGATGTGGTGCCTGCCACTTGTTTTATCGAGCCCTTGCTATGTTGGACCTTCCAAATCGATGGCTATTGTTTAATCATGTATCGTCTTAGATCATTTGTCTAGATCATCTCTCCGAGTAATTCTATCAGAGTGCATCTCCTCTGGACTCGCAACCCACTTTGATGAATGGTGGAGATCTGGTCCTTATTCCTTTGATCAACAATTGAGATCGAAGGAAACACCTTAAAGGCCTTTCCACCCAAATGGGCCAGTTCTCTTCCAGACAACCAATCGATTTTTGACATGCATCATCCTATAGGATGCGTCAGCCACCACCTAACATTACACGTGGCCCTACCACTGCCTACCACCTAACATGAAACGTGGTAGACATAACCTAACATGGAGTTCTGTCTCAAAATCTCGATTCACCTTGACACATTGCACAACACCTACCTGGAACATGGACCAATCCATGTGTGACACATCATCATCGGGCATAAAGGTCTCCACTAAGACATTGACATCAGTTTATTGCGCATTGGTTGGGGTCATGTCTTTGGCATGTGTCCTCCTCTACTCACAAGATTATAAACAAAATCAGTGGCTAGGATTTTATCTTTCCTTCTCACCGATCTATGGTCAAGATCATCCCTCAAATTACCTCTCATTGAAGTCCAATCTCTCTATATCCAACAACTATCATCAACCGAGGTAACTCTCTGATTGATCGATGACTCTTTCTCTGTCTTTGAGATCTCTCATCTGAGTGCCTCTTCGCAACTCACTCTGACCATCAACCCTCTAAAGAACAATCTAGATCTTTCCAAACTATAGATATGATGGTTAAGATTAAGGCACCTATCCCTGGACTTAAAACAGACAGGGGCACACACCCAATCCTCTCTACAAATTTCAGGTTGACACATGTCCACCTTTGGGACATGTTGGCACCCCTCGTCAGCATCACGTCACCATGGCGTTACTCACCCTTTTTCTCTACTCAAGCAAGACTCATTCCTTCGATCTATGGTTGAGGTTCGATCTAGCCCACGTTCTGATCAATGGTCCAAATCATTGCTCAGAGTCCCTCCTATCAGAGTGCACTCATTTTGGTGACTTGAACCACTCTGAAAAACCACTCTAATGGACAATGGAGATCTAATTACCACACCATGTTCAATGACTGAGATTTAGGGAAACGACTTAGAGGCTTTCTCACCTAATAGGATCACTTTCGTTCCATCGACCAATCATCTATCAACACATGTCTCCTCTCGAGACATGTCAGCTACCATGTTGGCATCCTTGTCAACGTGATGTCACCATCCCTTGCTATAGACCTCTAACAACCCTCCTTCGATGAACAACTGATATTTCTTCTCCACTATTCATCGATACATGGGCTAGATATCCTCTCGGGGTCTCTTATGTCGGAGTCCCCTATCGACCCCACACTCGACCACTCCGATTAACGATAGATATATACCCACTTGCAAACCCAACGGTCGATAACTAAGGTGACCTTCCAAAGGCTTGAGTGCAACAAGGGCCCATCCTCAACCCTTTGATAAATTAGGTACCAACACGTATTATCCTTAAAGATGTGTTGGTCACCACGCCAACATTCTCGTCACTCTAACTACCAAGTCTAGCTAACGGTTGAGATCATATCATCGCTCAATCCTTTGATAGATCAACGAATATCATTGGCTCAAAATAAAACCTCTCTAGACCTCATAGCCTACTCTGGCGAAGGGTCAGGATCTATTCGTTGCGTCGATCCAATGACTGTGATTCCTTCAGGCTCAAAACATGGGTTTTTTTCCAGGTTATCAGTCTGATTCAGGACTTAGCTGTTGAGGGATTTCTTCTGGGTATTTTCTAAGGCTTACCAGGCCTTCAAGATATATATAGTTCTCCACTTCAATAGGGAGACTTTCACAGAGCTTTAAATCTCTCCAAACTATGCATGAACCTTCCCAGGTTACAGGGCATTTCTTCCTCCATTCTTCTAACAAGCAATAACCCTTTCCACTTATTCACCCAAATGAATATTTCATTCCACACAACCATTCATAAAAATGAGAAGTTAATGACACCATGCTATTATTACAGTATCTATCGACCTTCTTAAAGATCAATTAAACAATATTATTTCATGTATAACGACCTTCTTGGGCCTTCAACATGCTATTATTACAGTATCCCATTCCTTTTGGAAATTATTGCTCATTTCTTAACGTTCTAGCCTCTTTACTTTGCACAGGAATCATACCGCAGCAATACTTTTCTATGCACCCAGGAGGCACAAACATATCGATATATTTAGGGTTATATTCACAAGAGAAAATCTATTTTAGTGTTTCTTTAGATAATTAAGATAAAATGCAGGGTCCTCCTTCTCATACACACAATACACACACAATTAATTTCATATGTATTATTATATGAGTACAATGACTTCCAATGGAACAATATCAAAACCAGTGACCACACTTACACATAATCACAAACATCAATCCTTTATCTCCATTTAATTACTCAGAGTGAAGATATACTTATCTTATATGTGGAGATGATAACTAGCCAACTGATTATGGGTGTTCATCTTTCCACCCAACCGTAGGCTCTGCATGCTTAGCCACTTCGGTTGCAGGCCACCCCCATGCCAATCCATGATACCACCAGGGAATTTTCTGCACTCCCTCATGCATTCTCTCATAGTATATTTCTTCCTCCAATGCCCGAACTCTCCTCGATTTCTTCTCATGTGCATATCTAGACTGAACAGTTTTTCCTCCATCCTTTGAGGTCATCCTTTTGGGGCATGCTCTCCTTGAACGCACTCATGCATTCCATTTTTTTTCTATCTCTTCCTGCGTCTCTTGCATGAGATCTGGAAAAAAATTCAACATGTCCCCTTCCTTCTGTCAGAAAGAAAATTGGGTCAACCTTGGGGGTTATGGAATGGTACGTTGGGTACCTTTGGCTGAAAACTTCTTGTTGTCTTAGCCAGGCCCTCCATGCTTCCATTCATTGGGGTGGTTGGTTTCTCAACCACGATTCTTTTTCTCATTAACTGTTTTTCCTTGGGATCGGTTTAATACTTATTATTCCAAATCAAATATTTCAGCAAGGAGGATTAGGTCATCTTAGCATGATGCACCCCTCTCTATGTTCCCCCACTCTTTCCTTTAGTAGTATCATGGTCAATACTCAAGGCTTCACCCCCACAGACAGTTGTTGGTAGTGATAATTAAACAATAATACATTTACATTGTTTGCATTCCATAGCATGGAAATCATTAATCATGAATAATTACAAGTTGGGGGAAACAAGGTTGTTACAATCCCCTCCCCCTTAAAGGAACATCATCCTCGATGTTATGTTCAACAACACCTACCATGCCATTAACTTTCAGCTACTTCAACAATGTTTTCTTCTTCTTGATTTGGTCCTTTCCCATACTCTTGGCATTTAGTATATGCCTACAATAATTTCAAACAACAAGCATATTAAGTCCAATTTCATGAAAAAAACATTTTATTGTTGTTCATAACTCAAGGGTAAAATTTTACATATCAACACAATACTTATATGTGTATTTCATGGATCTGCATCCACATGACTATCATGTTTACTCAGCTCACTATCTTTCCTTGTCATACCCATCATGTGCATGATCCTAGTCAATAGATGACCAAATTTTTAAATACTCCACCGAGTCTTTCACATGAGCTAACAAAATATCCTCTTTCTTACGGTCACTTTCCTTTTAGGCTTAGGCTCAGGCATCTCCTTCTCTTCTATATATTCCCTCGGGAAACACATCTTTCTTGCTAGGACTTCTCGCACAAGAAGAGTTTCAGAGACTTTGTTGAGTCTTACAGCTAAAGCATCCCCCAAGATTGCTCTATCAAGGCATCCCTCTGGCTTGCTCTACTGAAAGAATCCCTTTGTCCCATGTTATCACAACACAACATTCCTATTGTGATCATGACTTATCACAAATTTATCTTGTCACCACAGTGGCCTTATTCCATGCTTTCTTATTTGATAGCCACCATTTTGTTAGAATATAGAAGATGGTGTGCTCTTTTTACCATTGATGATACCTTCGTCACCCAACCACAGGCCAAAGCCTCCCTCCGAGCACCTTAACCTTGACCTGAGAATTCCTCCGGAAGCAAACCCTAGGCTAGATAGCCAAACAAGGAGTAACGCATCAATCCCCAAGGATACCGCATCACAAAATCTGATCAGATAGTCCCAAACCCTAGCCAAGAAATATTCAAGCCAAAACTGAGAACTTGCTACTGTTGCAGCTACACTAGCTCTCCCTCCAAACCTGCACACCAAACTGCAACTGCAGTGCGCACCAAACTGTAGAACTGCAATTATGAGATATGACAAATGAGAACTGGCACCCTGTATTTATAGTAATCCTGCCAGTTTGTTGGGGTCGACTTCTCCTTCTGGATATGTGTATGTTCAGTATATTATTATTAATTATGGCCAACTTCTTCTCTTGGAGGCTAATAGTCCATTATAAATTATCTTCTTGAGCCGACAAGGCTTCTAGGGTTATTAGCCAATTTATTAGGGTTTCTCTTGCTTCATGGAGTCTTATGTTCTCGTCAAGTTCACATGTGGAGGTAAATACCTCCCGCATCTACCAT
>JASDQU010013212.1:195742-207292 GCA_032191745.1 Picea mariana
ACCTAGACCATTTCCCAACTTGGGCCATTCTTCCGACACTAAACAAAGTGTAACCTGGAGAGAATGAGTCTACCCTCGAGGAATGTTTGTCCTGCATCAACCTCCAAAACAGATGATTCTTCGAAACTGCTCACAACTGTGAACTTCAAAAGAATGATTGCCCGGTGAGGCGGACCATTCTTCTTGACCACTACTCAGAGTGACTTCCAAGAAGAATGATTGTCCTAGACCACTCCCCATGTTAACCACAATGGGAAGTCGGTGTCTATGATACATCAGCAATTATTCTACCTCCCATGTTAACTATAATGGGAAGCCATTTTCCATCAAAAATATCAATCCACTTTCCAAATAGGAAAGCATCTGTCCAATCTGGACTATTTTTGAATTACAAAGATAAATAATATTTTCAATGCTCCCTCCTAACTGGAGAGTTATTTAAATCACAAAAATAAATGTTTGCGTACCTTCTTCTAGTTTGGAGAGTCTTCCCTTCCGGTTAATAGAGTTATTTCCACGAGCTCTAGCTTGAGTAAGCAAGTTCTTTCATCTTGAATATAGGCTTTACCAAAATGTATGCTTATATGCTCATCTATGGAGATATGTATTGGAGAAATCATTTTCTTCTTTCTGGACTTCATCATGGGTAGTGTAATACTTGTACTGTAGTTTGGAACACTGTGAAGGCTTCATGTAGATCTGAACAATAGAGTATGTCATAGTTGGAGAACTGGAACATATCCATGTGGTACTTCTTTTGTCATCATGAGATCTGATCCTCTGAGTAGTCATCTTGATGTTATAGGAAATCTTCACCACGCTTCTATTGTGCACTAGAGGTTCTCCACCAAGTTGTCTTCTTCTTATCTGTATACAAGAGTCTCTTTCTGGTATGTCTCAAAGTCTTGAGATTGCTCTGCATGCACTCTTTACTCAACTTCTTCTGGAGAACATTCTTTGCATTTATCTGAAGTAGAATTCCAACTCATGGATGTTGCAAATGATATAATGACTCATATAGAGATAAGTCAGGTGTACTTGGAATAAGTAATTATCGTAGTCTTCTCCCTCCATCTGGGAAGACCTCTAGTTATAGATCTCGCAATGCTTTCAATCATAAGTCTTCCATACACTTTTCTTCATCACAAATTCCAGTTCTTCTGCTTGATTGCTTCCATATCAGGCTTGTGATTATTGATGTAATAACACTCTTCTTATTTTCTTGTACATATCTTTCTTGCATCGTCAATCTCAGGTCAATATCGTCACTTAAGGTGCCTCAACAAGAGGTTTAGGGTTTTTGCAATTGATTTTGCTGGTAACCCTAGCTGCAGTGCTTTTGAAAGCTGCTCCTGCTAGTAACCCTAGCGGCAGTTCCTAAACGAGCTCAATATCTAGCGGCTATGTTTCCTTCCAGTGTTTTAGGCCGACTAAAGGGGTGTGGGCCCATAACCTATTAGAATATAGAAGATGGAGTGCTTGTTTTACCATTGACTATACCTTCGTCACCCAACCACAGGCCGAAGTCTCCCTCCGAGCACCTTAACCTTGACCTAAGATATCCTCCGAAAGAAAACCCTAGGCTAGATAGCCAAACAAGGAGCAGCGCATCAATCCCCAAGGATAGCGCATCACAAAAGTGTTGGCAGCCATTTCGCATTTTTATCCTATCTTTATAAGCTGCCTACACAAGTGTTTTGGGAACCCTTGATTCTCATCGCAATCTTTTGAACAAAACAACACTGTTAACTAGCACATTTGCACACCTGCCTATTGTCCTCATTTTCACGACTGCAAGCGTGAAAACTTTGATTTTGAAGTCACTTCAATTGCATTAAAATCGTCATTGGATTATTATGGTTACTCTTGTCTATGTGTTCATTATATTTTCAATTCAATTATGGTCGCATAGTTGGCAAGACACCAAAGCCTTTACTCATTTGGCATTCTGTTTGTTGTTAATATCACTTCATTTTTATAAGACTGTGATGATATTCTCCTTGATTCAATGGTGGTTTGATGTACTTTGATCAAATTCCTTGGCACATTGGTTTCATAATAAACACATTGACATGGTGATTAGACCCTTAATTCAATGGTTTCATACAAAGCATGTGATTTATGATCGAATCCTTGGTAATTATTCAAAACATTGTTTTGATTTTAAAACTATGAAAACACTATTTCTTGTGCTAATATTTGGGTCGACTTACCATAGTTTTCATTAATCGTTTGAATGACATTGCTTTTAACACATTGCAATAGTTCTTTGAATCACTATATGCATTGTCGGTTGTACATTTGGATATGACTGTTTTGCGTGGGTTGATTTCATCCCACCACTCTCGCACACTTGGGTGTTAATGCCTCCCTCCTATCCCGGGTTACCTCTGTTGGTTTTCGGGGAAGCCTGTGAGCTATCGGCCCTGCGTATACCCTGTCCAAATCCTTGACCGTTTACCCTGCCCACTATGTATTTTGTTCTATGGCACCTGTGGTGCGTATAGAACCAAATGGTATCTAGACTCTGCTGCTTTTCGACAATTCTCGTAAGGATTTGGAAAATAGTGGTTGGCTGGTTTTTATCAAAATATTTGAGGGTTTTAACCTTTCAGTAGCCCAACAGTTCTCTCTCACCTTCGATGGATGCAAGGCTAAGGTCGGTGACATACAACTTGAGCTAAACGAGGAATTCCTAAGCTCGGCTACAGGCTTACCAGCTACAGTGCAAAGGTGGTTTAAAAACTCTAAAGTCGACAAGGTGCCATGGCCGCTCCTATTCACGTCAAGAAAGCTTGTTAGTTGTGATAAAGGTATGCTTGTAGCTTCCCTCAAACCCAGGTGGCACAATCTTTTGGAAATCGCTAAGCAGTTTGTGACCTACGAAGGTCATTATGGCTTGGTATTTCTATATCACCTTCATTTATTGATGAATTTTATAGACTAACCTCTAAACATGCCGCATTATCTCCTACGCAGCCTTTACAAAATGTCCAAATGATTTAGGCGTGAGAAGGCTGATAGCAACCTTTTCCATCATTTCTTAATCAAAGTCATTATCGTTCATCATTTGACCCTTAGAGGTGACGGTTGGCAAGCCTTCCTATCAAGGAATGGCTTTGCCACTTCCGAGTGTGTTCAGGTAGACAAGGTGGTGGTCACTGAAACCCTGGTTGTGCCTACCGTGCCATCTACTACCCTTCTACCCCCTGTCAAACCCTTGATTTTCCCCAAACTTGACCTACCCAATACCATAGCCGACCCGTGTGCTAAAGACAATACTAAGGCCGTCAAACGGCCAGTAAGGAAGAAGGTCAAGGGTGATACTGGTGTCAACAGTAAGGGAGAAAGAAATGCACGATTGATATCGAGATGTGCCCAGAACAAGCCAATGACAAGAAACAAAAAACCATCGGTTCAATTGTCTTCATAAATGTCGAGGCAGCAATGGCTTTTGTCAATTCAAAGTTATCATGATCGAATCATTTTATTACTATCCAAGTATGTATTTCAACATCGATTTTGTTTTATGAGTTGGTTTGAATTAATATAACTGGTTGAGTTTGCTTTCATTTAGTTCTGTTCGTTTTAATAGATTCAAAATGATTCTGTCGTTTTCAAATTACCAAAAATGATTTCGTTATGAATCATGTACAGAAGATTTGTTTGTTAAACTCGGACACAACTATGATTTGGTTAATGTGATTTTATTGTTCTCGGATTAGTATAAACGATTGATTTGTTTTTTATTCTGTTTGATTTTCTTTTGAAACAATTATGTACATTTGAATTAGGGTAGTCGATTGGGTTTTCTCTCGTTTAAGTTCTGTTCGAATAGATTCGAGAAACGATTCTGTTTCGTTTTGAATAAATATTTTCGTTTTGGACTATGATGGCATTCGACCTGTAAAAAAAATTGTTTGCTAAAACCATGTAAATATGTTTTGATTGATACGATTTTGCATTAATATAACGATTGTGTCGGTCTCGAGTTGGTTTGATTCATTTCTGTTTGGTTTGATTTGTAAACAATGTCGCGTGCCTTGAATTAGCATAATTATTTGTATGAGTTGGATTAGTATCAAAGACAGATTTGATATGGCTCTGTTAGTTTGGATTTTAATTCTATTGAGTGTTAGATTGACATATTATGTCTATATTGAATTCTTACCAGAGGTTTGCTTGATATTCGTTTGGGTCTGTTTCGATTGAAATAGATTCAAACATGATTTCGTTTGATCTCAATTAGCATAGAATTTTTGGTTTAAATGATTCACTTTGTTTTAAATTAGCAATTAAAGATTTGTTTTAGTAGGTTGAATACATTTATGTTATCGTTTGATTGATTTAAAACGGTTATGTTTGCAAATAAGACTAGCTACAAAATCGTGAGATTCTGTAGCTAGTCTTAAAATTTATATTTTTGCTAATTTTACCAATGAAACATTATCTAAACTTGTCTATTCTTGTCCACCTACAGGTACCTGTGAATTTCAATGGAAAATTGGACATGTTATGGCAGTTTAGAAGATGCTTTTGTGATATAGTTTTGTTTTAGATTGTTAGCTTAAATTAGAAATAGGGACTTGGGAGATTATTCCCAGATTTTTTGTAAACTATTTTTGATAATTCCCACAGGGATGTTTTACCCTGTGGCTTTTAAATACTTGTTATTTTTTGTATTGAACCCATGATCACTGTTGGGAGAACAAGGATATGGATTTATGAAGAGACAAACTGGAATGGAAGTGGATCTTTTGTAACAGCTTTAGCTTTCAATTAATCATACTTTCGTTCAAGTTTTGTGCATTCGAATTTGTGATTAGGTCATTGACTACTTTAGATATCAAGACTTATTACAGGTTAATGTGTTGTGATTTAAATTATGTCCATATCTTATGTATCTCAGTTTTAGCACAACAATTACTCTATTTCAATTTAATGAATAAAGGTTTATCTTCTTTGTTAATTGAACTGTTCTATACAAATTTTTACACAGGGATTTATCTAATTGCGACAATTTATAAATTATAAGATTGCTGTCATTTTTTATGTCTTGTTTGTCCTATTGCTTATATTCAAAGAGCACTGTTGCTTCCTGTTTACAAGAAGCTTGTGAAAATTCTGGTGCGGGTTTCCTCCCATCGAACAGTTGAATTGGATACTTTGTGCGGGACAAATTGGAAAGCGTTATTACATGTTAGTTTATTAGTGTTATTTCAGTAGTTTAGATAGATGTATAGTTTAGTTTTATAGTACAGATTGTTATTTTAATTATTCATCTTTGGTAATCGTCATTTTAATTTTGTTTCATAAAATCATAAAATTCAAAAAGTAATAACTCTACTGTCGTAGGATAGCTCACAAATGGTTTTTTCAAGTTTTCGATTCAAAATCTGCAATCTGTAAATATTGTACATTTTTAGTTAAGATCTAATTCTGTTGATAATCGAATATTTAATTTCATTATTGTTGTATAACATTAGACAATAGACAGTATATATTTATGTCAGATTTGTTTATTAGTTTGCTTTAAATCGTTGTTTTCATTTAGATTAGTTCCTTTAGTTAGTTTTCTTTTGTTTTCTTAGGACTTAGATCGACCAACGAAGCCGCTAAACCCGTTGGGGTGGATCATCCCAAATGGCTTGGGTTATTTAGACAACCCCGGACCGGATCCACTCCTCCAATTGACGAGCGTTCAATTTCGCCCGTCAACAAAAAGCTGATCAGATAGTCCCAAACCCTAGCCAAGAGATATTCAAGCCAAAATTGAGAACTTTCCGCTGTTGCAGCTGCACCAGCTCTCCCTCCAAACCTGTGCACCAAACTGCAACTGCAGTGTGCACCAAACTGTAGAACTGCAATTCTGAGATATGACAAATGAGAATTGGCACCCTGTATTTATAGTAATCCTGCCAGTTTGTTGGGGCCGACTTCTCCTTCTGGGTATGTGTCTATTCAGTATATTATTATTAATTATGGCTGACTTCTTCTCTTGGAGGCTAATAGCCTATTATAAATTATCTTCTTGAGCTGACAAGGCTTCTAGGGTTATTAGCCAATTCATTAGGGTTTCTCTTGCTTCCTGGAGTCTTCTATTCTCGTCAGGTTCACATGTGGAGGTAAATACCTCCCGCAGCTACCATAATATTAACACATTTGTCCTCCCTGGAGAGATTTTTCATTTCACCTGTGTTCATATGCATACAAAAATTTGTGAAATGCCTTCATTAATTTTCAATCAAAATTCTTTTCAAATATGTTACCCACATATCTTCAAATTCATAATTTCATTCTTTTTCAGATCTGTTCCATATTGGAACCAGAGTTCACAAGCATGAGATTTTCTTCTCATAACAACTTGGCTCTTTACAATCAGTAGGCATTGGTCTTCCTCATGGGCTTATAGTATTGTCATTTCCAAGTCCCTCCTTCCTGCAATTCAATCTTTACATAACCAAACAAACTGTTAGTTTCTCATGCATATATATTCTTATTGCAAATTTAGAATGACATCACAAACAATTCTTAATTTGTGCAATATAATAGTTGCATCACATTTATCTATAATGAAAGGAAACAACATTCCTCACATATGCATCATTTCAACATACCAAACTTTTCCAAATGCAATTCAATATTAAATGAATTGTATTTAATATGTCAATGTCCATGGTCACATTCCTACACACAATGCACCCTTGCATTGATTTCTAATTATCACCCTTTTTTTATTAGGCACTCTTTCCATGGTGTGATGGAATTCAACCAACCTCCTACTGCATGGTTCTTTCATACACATTTATTATTACATCAAGACTATGTTTTCTTTCTTTAGTTGATCATGACCTCAACTCAACCTACATGAAACTAAAAGTTTCACATGAATGCATTTAAGCATTCTTTCTTCATTAGTAACCAGGATGCCAACACTCATGGCCACCAAATTCTTTTATTTACCATTTTTATAATTATGGTATGATATTGGAAGGTCCTCCTTTCGTGATGGGAACTCCTTTACCTTCCCTCTCATTTCCTCAGTGTATTCAATGAACGTGTTGCTCATGAGCACTATTGTTCCCAATCATTCTCAATTGGTCAAAGTATTTATGATACTTTTTTCATGAATTTTCTTGCAATGATCTCAATCATCCTTGGCTACTAGAGATTCCCCTCTCTATCCTTTAGGTTCCTCTTCATGAATCATACCCTATTTGGGTATCAATGGCATGCAACAACCACTCAACATTATTTTTCATATTATTAAAATAATAAAATAGTTCAGAAGGGATTCTTAACCAATCCCTTCATATGTTATACCACATATGTATGAATACTTTTATACTTGTTTTGGCTTCTAGAACCTTCTTTAACATTACCTCATCAATGGTGCTTCATGGAAACTCTCACGGTCCCTTTCATAGTTCTCTTTTATCAACAATCTTCTTACATTTAACCCCTACTTGAGGTTATCCACCATTGGTAGTTGTCCTTCCTCAACAACTCCAATCACTTCCTATACTTAACATGTATTATCACATTCGAAACTATGGAAGTTGTTATGTAAATACCAATGCATGTATCATAGTATTTAATTCAACAAAAACATTTTCATATATGTCCTGGCATATCTTTATGCACTTCATCACATTATCCTTAATGTTTTCATGAGTGCAACACAATCGATTTTCATATATTTCTACAGTCATACAACTATCAACAATCTCGTGCCAAAACATTTACATTCATCAACACATCAGTTTCTCATCCCAGAGAAACATAATAGACAACAAGAAACAAAATTGAGGGACACTTCCCTTTTTCCAACTCCTTTTATACAGTCTAGAAATTTTTAGCTTAATTGAACTATTTCCAAGGCCTCACTTCCTTTACATAATATGGTTTATCCAATACCATTTAAACATATTTATTAATTATTTCTTGTTTGTACTTGTTTTCACAACTGTTCTTTTAAATCATACAACTTTGTTGAGCAAATCAGAGTTTTAAAATAAGAAAAGTGTTTCTCCCTTTTTTTTGTCTTCTGCAATCTATCCCTTTTCGGATTTTCTTGCTCTATTCCTTGATCAGTTTTAGCCAAGTTTCATCTTGACTTTCTATGGTAAATCAACATGCTAAAACAACAAGATTTTGGTTTACAATATAATCGTGAACCAGAGTGCATTATGCACATTTACTAATCAGATTGGTTAACTTTATTTGCATGCTGCCTATGCATACATTATATTTTAGAACGTAATCCATGATTCTTATATAAACAGGCCTTGCATCCCATTTCCCAACTCTCATCAGTCATTTAGATTATAGCTATGTCTTTATGACATATTTCTTCAACATGGAACTGTCTCATCATGAAACTTCCTTATTTCATATCAAAACGGTGTGAAATGACCTTAATTTGGAGTCAGAATCAGCTTCATTATTGCATAGTTCTATCCAATATTCCATAAAGAATATAAGCATGCATTAGTATGATGTATTCCAAAGACATATTCAAACATGTATATTTAGGTTATCATCTTTCTTTAAAACAGTTCTTTCATACATTTAACCACATGTATCAACGTTATGTGTGCCTACCATAGGAACACTTTGCATATTTATTTACAAATTATATTAACTCACAATTATTTTTAGTCAGTCTCATGCAGCCCTGATGCAGATGACGTCCAAACGTCCGCCCATAGGATCGATCAATCAGATTCAAGAGTCGAAGTTTCTCTTCCGATTCCCTGCTAGAATCTCTAATGAAACCTGATCCACAGGTCCTTCTTTCCCTGTCACGACCTCTGCACGTGCCTATGAATTTTCCTCGATTCATTTTCAGGTTTCGCGGTTTCATGATCCCTGACGTCAAGAATTCTCTCCCTCTTGAATCCTCAATCTCTGATGAGCCAATTCACCGATACACACCTTTTCGTGTTAGCCCTCCTGGCTATACTCCTAGCCCATATGACCACTATCTCACAAGACCGCAGCCCTGTCTCCTATCGGGGTTTCGGACATCGCAATGCCGAAATTCCCAAACCTCTTGTCAATGAGATCTCCGATATCTCGATGAAGATTCAGGAGTTCTCGGACGACTCTGATTCAATTTGGGGTTTTCACCCTGGAGATTCCCGATCTCTTGGCCTCGAGACTCCCAATATCCCGATTGCTGAAGTCTCGATATTTCGACGCTTGTTTCAAAACTCTCGCCTCCACAAATCTCTGTGCCCAGATCTCCAAAATGGATGATCACTCGACACGCGTCCTTCCTCAAATTAATGGTCGCGATTCTTTCATTGTTTCGGGACTTGAAATGTCACAACCTTCTTGACCTCGAGAACTTCGATATCCCGATTGCCAATATCCCGATACCTGTCAAGACTTTTATCTGGCGTGAGAAGGGTTAAAACCTGTGCACCTCCTGTCCGATATGACAGCTTACAGGATTTCCGAATGAGATCCAACGGCTCACAATCTCCTCCTTCTGTGCGCTTCTCTTGATGCTCTCTGGACATGAAATCTTCAAGGGTCCAGATCTCCTTTCTCCAGCCGATCCAATGGCTGTTGTGCTCCCTTCTGAGCTTGCACACTTCTTCCCAACCTTGGGAAAATTCTAAGTTCTCAAAGGCCTCGAACTTTGCTTCATCTCCCTCTGTGAACTCCTTTACCTTGAGCTTCGTTGCGCACCCTGAAAACGCTAACTCCTCCTGAGCTTTTCTTCAAATCCTTCAAAATTTGACCTCTACACTCTAGTAGAGTCTTTGCACACTGAAGTGCTATCTCTTCTGAGCTTTCCCAAGTACTCAGACCCCTAAGGGATTTTATCCTTCTTCCTTTCTCTTGCAGATGGAGAAATATGGATTCCCTCCTGGCTATCCTTCTGCTCAAGCAACTTCTTGCTGAGTCTGTAGGGTGTTCAGCAACCCTGTGAAGATCCCTCAGTGGAATCTTCCTCCAAATACCAGAACTCAAAGAGTTCTCTTCTCTTCTCTGTGCCTATATACACACTGACTCAAATTCCCACCTGGCAGAGTATCTTCCCCCAGAACGTCCAGCAGTTCTATCTTCTTCTGTGCACCTATGCACCTGCTCAATGCCCACTTGGCAGAGCTCTTAGAATCCTCAGTGATTCTGATTCTTCTTTCTGAACTCACAGCAGAGTTCTCCCTCTATGCACTCCTTGCACTGGCTCAATGCCCACCTGGCAGAGCTTCACAGAACTCCTCAGAGCTTCTGTTTGAAAATTGTGTCTCTCTTACATAGCCTTGCCTCCAAGGTGTTCAGCAACCTTGAGGTCTTTCTCCGAGTTGTTGATTTCAGTTCTTGTGCCACATCACGTCTTTGTTTAAACCCGCAGAATTTAGAAGTGCAACCTCTGTGCACAGCTATCAGAACCTGCAGCGTTCTGTCTTACCCTCCTGGTATGAAGCCTCAAAGACCTTCACCTGAAATCAGACACACTCTTGCAAATGAAAATCTACAGTATACATCTACAACACACATAAAGAACAATCACAGAACTCCACATAACACAGAAATACATGCAGGAAAAACTGCTTATGTTTATATTAAATGGAAAATGCTTGTTTTTACAAGGTGTTCCTGAGCACAGCCTGTAACAAGGTATCAGCTCCTTCTCTTCTGCTCTCTACTCACAAATTCTATCTCTATCATTATATCCCCTCTACTATAAAATGAAATAGGAAATCTCTTTTACCTGAGGGGGCTCTTCGAGCGCTTCCCTCCAACCTACTTACCCTATTCAATTGCATTGAATGGGTTGTCTAGTCCATTGTCCGGATCTAGATCTCATCCTTACAAACATTATAGGCTGATCTTATCTACAGCCTTCGTAAAGGCATGGCTTCACAACTCACCAGCTTAAACATTAAATTACATTGAATTCAGATTTTAAATGAGGTTGTGCCTCTCTTTACCACGCGATTTGAATTCGCTAATGTGGTTGGCTGACTGGTTGGCTGACGTGGAGAGATGCTCCTGCATCATACTCCTCAGCTGCAAAATTCATGAGCTCCTACTCATGAGCTTCCCATCTCAGCTTTGGAAATCCTCCTCGATCCCAAATCATCCTCTAGAGCTGTTCATCTGCTCCATCCTGCTACTGCTACTACTTCTGCGTTGTTGCTGCCTCTTTTCTGCTTAGCTGCTCCTTGCTGGCAGTTTCTACTGAATCTACCATCAGCCTTATGATCTCCTCCATCACCGCATCCAGTTGCTCCAATGGCTGGCCCTGTTCATGCAGTCTCCTCAGCTGCAAAAGTTTTTGGCACATGGGAAAATCATTGTGATCTCCCATGCCTCCTTATTCATCTTCATCTGTGGCCTCAAGTTGCCACTCTGCTACAGACTTCAGTTCTGTAGTCTCTTCCTAAATGACTTTCTGTTCAATCACCTTCTCTGATAGCTCAACTTCTACCATTTCTCTTGCTGGCTCTGGATTGTTCAGCAAATCCTCCAGCATCTCTAGCTCCCTCTCCCATGGAGTAGTAAATCTTCCTGCCTGCTCTTTGGCTTCCT
>JASDQU010013213.1:43370-64438 GCA_032191745.1 Picea mariana
AAGGATGCCTTGGAACTGGTAGTCGAGCATGTGAATATCAAAACAAAAGAGAGAAATAACTCTTGGATAAGATAGAACAGGGATTAATAGTAGTTTATGCTCGCATCCCAGAGAACACGCAAGCATCAAAGAAAAGTACAGAGGAGAATATCAGCTTGATCTTGCAGAAAATTGACCAATACAAGAAAGAGATCAAGGAACTCAGGGAAAGGTTAACCCTAAAACTCCTCCCGAGGCTCAAGAGCACAGGAAAAAGGAATTTGTGCTCCAAATAACTGAGATGGAGAAACAAGGAAGCACATCAGAAGAACTATTCGACAGAGTCGGGTAGATATGGACGATCCTAGAAGAGGACGAGAAGGTCCAACAGTGGGACCAAGAAGAGGAAATATTTAGCCTTGCCATATAGGACCTCAATCAAAGGCATAAAACAATGAGAATCAGAGAGCGCTTGAAGGGCACTCAAGACATGACGAAGATGCAGAAAAATTTGAAAGTTGTGCAGATGCAGAAACAAGAACCCCTCCAAGAACAACCAACAAATATGATCTTGTAGTTGGAGGAATAAAAGAAAAGTATGGCACAGGCACAAACAAAGGGTGAAACATTGGTCTAGGAGGAAATAACAACACAATCAATGGAGGCACTAACAGGAAAAATTGTGTAGATCAAGAAAAGAGGAAGGGAACTAGCAAACAAGTTCCATAGTTTGTAGAAAACAATAGAAGGAACGTGCACTAACTAAGTGTCTCAGGGAAAGCCACATGTTAGTGTTGGGGGGCTGTTGGGCATAGAGAAGAAAGGCCATTTTGAGCACATGCCTAATTTTGGAGAAGAACAACTGGCAAGAAAAGTAGCATGCATAAGAAAAAAAAGAATGCATGTAAGAGGAGAAAAATATGTGGCACGTAGGTAGATAAACCTAACCATGCTAGGGTTAGGGTTTTGGTAGAAATTGTAATGGTTATAATCTTTTAAATTAGTATAAATAAGAACCTAGAAGGTCTAGGTCGGGGTTGTTGAATAATTGTCCTAATTTTGTGATTAAATGACTGTAGTTGAGCTATTGTTGTAAAATTTGTTGAGTTGTAGAAGAACCAAGTAGCTAGATCTTGAGGATTAGATCATAGGCTGAGGAGCCTGGTGTGATATAGTCCACCTCACAAAGGTTCCTTAACCTCACAGTATTTGTAGGATTGGAGATGTAGTGCATGAAGTGCCATATTTTGCAGCAAACCTAATAAAAGAGTAGAGAATCCAAATATTTGTGGGCGTAGAGCAGGAAGGGGTGAACCAGGGTAAAACATGTGTTAACTGTGATGTTTCATGCATATTACTTTTTTTCAATGATTGATCATATTTACCTTCTTTCAATGAGTGATTTGTGAATGAATGGTTAAGCTAAATAGTGTAGAATGCATGCATGGCCTAAAATATGAATGAATCCTAGAAATTATGAATGGGTAATATGTTGAATGTATGAAGAAGGTATAATACCCTCCCAGATCCCCACTCATTCCTAGACTGCAATCACTTGAGAATTGCAGTCGCCCATAAAGTTATCTCGGGTGAGACTGCACAGTGCACTCTGTGTGTTGTGTTCCCTTCTAGTTTACTAGGAGGGTTGATAGTTTTAGAGGGTTTTGTTGGAAACCTGTTAAAGATTTGAATGAGGGTCAACCAAAGAAGTAGAAAGAGAGAATAAACCCAACACCAAAGTTTTCTCAAGTCATCTCTATGAGAAACAAAAACTGATGGAAAATATGATGACCCAAAGTTGTCAAACTTTTACAAATTGGTAATATCATCAACAATTCGAGTTGCAAGAACATGTTGAGGATCATTCAGATCCTTGATTACAACTTGGTGAGGTGAAAAATCTATGGTTTTACTTTCACCTGAATGAGTGATTTATATACTGATAGAAGGTTATAGGAAATACTTGGAACACATAATACATCATTGAAATGACCATTATCTACCTGAATTGTTCCAGAGACTACAATACTAAGAGATATATCATCACCAACAAATATTTTCTTGGTGTTACATTCATTTAGATTAGAAATTATGGATTTATCCTTAGCCATATGATAAGATTCTCTAGAATCAATAAGCCACTCATCAAAATAAGAAGTAGAAGTTGCATTGAAGTATAAACCATAAGAAGAAAGTGCATGTCCATGAG
Organism: Picea mariana; assembly: GCA_032191745.1. NCBI lineage: Eukaryota > Viridiplantae > Streptophyta > Pinopsida > Pinales > Pinaceae > Picea > Picea mariana. The sequence goes on from JASDQU010013213.1 coordinate 45,559, forward strand.
AAGAAGAAGAAGAAGAAGTAGAATCAATACTGATATTTTGCTTATTCATCGCTACTTATAAAGATTCCATATTCTTGAAACATTTGACTCATCATGACCATCTTTCCCACAAAAGTTGCAATATCTGCCAGTCTTATTATTTTTAGATTTTTCTCATTTGTCACCATTAGGAGCTGAAGTTGTTTCAGTGGGTTTGCGACCCTTTTTTTGTTTGTTGTTGTGGCGAGGATGTTTCTTCTTGGGATTCTTGGATTTATCTTTCTCCAAGGAAACTAAGGCTTTGTTGGAGGCACCTATAGTGATGATTACTCCTAGTTGTACAAGCTTATCTTGATCTCTAATCAAAGAATCATAAAAGGACTCAAGAGTGGGTTTTTTATAATCATTCCCTAGAGCCTATGTTATGGCATAAAAGATAGATACAACCACAAAATATGCACTACCTATATTAGAAATAATAATATAGATGCAACTCTCTTCCTCTAGCTTTATGTTACGGTATTCAAATAAAATTCTAAGTGTTTTAAACTTATATAGATAGTATTCAATGCAAAAAAAAATGATATGTGCTTAAAGTCAATATCTGATTTTCTAACTAATGTGCTCGAATAATATTGTGTTTACAAAAAACAGATTCAAGCTTTTCCCAAGCTTCATTGGGGTCATCAATTTCTTGAAGGTGGAACCTTGAATCAGGAGATATAGAAATTCCAATCAGTCCACGTTCTTCGTCACTCCTATTAGCCTATTTTACTTTCTTATCAACATTAGTGGGTTGTTTTTCCTTTCCCAAGGTAATCCAGTACATGCCTTTACATCTTAATAAATCCTCTATATGGGATTTCCATTGGAAGTAGTTGGTGTTGGTAAGAAAAATATCACTGGAATAATCCATATTAAATATGTAGATAATATGTATTTAAAAACTGAAACTGATGATCTAAATGGGAGGATCTCGAAAAATTAGGAGGTTTTAAAAAAAGCGGCATTGAAAATGGACTTTGGATGTGAAATTTATGTCATTTAAAAAAAAAGATAACCAAAGAGCCACCTAGAAAGTAGAATTTTGTCCACATGGTGATACCCCTCCAAATAACCTCACTTTTACAAATAATTTATTTTATGAAGTGATCCACTTTTATAAAAAGAAGGAGAGATCACTTTTACGATTAAGTTACTTTATAAAAGAAAGTTGCATGAAAAATAAATAACTTTAAAATAAAATATCAAAGCTATTTATAGTGATTCACTTTTATACTTGAAATGAAATACACTTTACAATGGACGCATGAAATTCAAAAAACAATTAACAAAAAAAGGACTTGAGCTCAAGACCTCTTACTTAATAAGGAAACTTTTAACCAAGTGAGCTCGCAAAACATATTGTATTGTTTAGAAGGACGATTGGGGAATGAGATAGAAAAAAATATTGTGTTGTTGTTGTTGAAGACGACCTTGGAGAACATGTTCATAAAAAACCATTTTCACACAAGAAACAAATTTCACTTCTCGATGACAACAAGGGTTAGATCTCGGCTAGCTTACCCAGAAAATGCACCTTTTTCGATTTTTTTATTATTTTATGAGATCGGACAGGGCATGGGGAAAAGAGAATACATAGATCCAAAAGAGTAGCAACCCAGAACCAAAAAATAGAAAACCAAAATAATACTCTACAAAAATTTAAAAAGGGTGTATTCATGCTTTATACCTCTGAATCTGACTAAAATGGTCGTATCATGGGAAAACAAAAACCTTTTTGAGTGAAAAAAAAAACATTCCTAACTAAAAAGAGAACTATGGATGCAATGGAATAGTCCTCTTAGTCCAAAAATGTATGAAAATGGAAGAAAAAAAAAGATGAGGCAAGTCGACTTCATGATCTCTATATACAATGGGAGCAGGTCTTCAAATAGGCTATGGTACCATGTTTGACAACATAGGTATTCTAATAGAGGACGAACACCTTTAGTAACCACTGACACAACCAAATCAAATATCAACACACTGATATTTTGATGTGGTAAAACCCCTACAAGGAAACATCCACAACCCTATCCAACACGACCACTTGGAGAAATTTATTAATGCAAATGAAAAAGATTACGGAGAGATTTTACAAGTGAGTTTCCCACAATCGATCATAATAAATGACCCTCCATTATATTTAAATATAGATCATGGAACAATCGGGTGTTAAGCCACAGATCAATGTAATCATTAAGATTGAGGAGAATATGAACCGTCGGATCACTCTACATTGGGAACATATCGTAACCGTCAGATTTCCTAACTACAAATGCATCCTAATGCATACTAAAGAAACACACTTTTACCTAACAACACATTGGATCAAGTAGATCTTAACTAACTCCTATGTGTCTAAATATCCTAACATTGATCCTAGTTCTATTTGGAAGGGTGGATGCATTTCCCACCGTATATCCTCCAAACCTAGAGAAGTGGGAGAATGGTATTAAGTCACTCTTCGATAGATGTGTGCACAATTGAAATTTTATTGCCGAGGAAGCTTGATCAAGGTAGTTGACACTTCCACTTATGGATTCTATCTAGAGTTAGGTCAATATTGTTGATGTTCTAATATGGTACAACATAGGAAGGAGAGGATCGAGAAGATGGAAGTAGGTTAAGGACATAGGGTGTTAGGAGTAGTTGAAAGTGTTGTTAGGTTTTAATATTATAACAATCGTGTAATGTCTATTGATGTTATGGTAGCTACGGTAGGTATTAACCTCGACGTGTAACCTTTAACGATACTAGAATATTCCGGGAAGCTAGAGAAACCCTAAATGGTTGGATAAGAACCCTACAACACAAGTCAGCTCAAGAGAATATTTTTATTTTAAGTTATTAACGTCTAGGAAGAGAAGTCGAACTATTTAGGTGACTTGGAGCACTATAAATAGAGGGTGCTTGAGCTCATTTGTCACACTCACTCTCACGACTTCATAAGGACTAGTGGTGCGCATGACTGGAGCAAAGTTGTAGTTGTTGTAGTGGTGACTTGGTCTTTGGTTTATGGTTTGGAATTTCTGCTTGGTGCACTAGATTTGGAGAGAGGTACGCTACATTGGTTGGCTATTGGTTCTAGTGTTTTCTTCCATAATTAATCAATCTATCAAGTTTAAGGTGCTCGGAGGTGGCCTTGTGCCTATGGTTGGGTGACAATATAGTGATATTTTCTACAGTGAAAATGAACACACCTATTATTTTAATAGGTTATGGTTCCACTCTATCTTCAGATAGTCTAATCGTTGGAATGTAGATCAGGAGAATTTGCTCAGTTGCAGTTGCAGTTGCATTCAGAGTTTTGTTGGAACAATGAAACCTTAACCCTCTTATTGAGGCACCTTAAGTGAAGTGCTTGACCTAATTTTGGGATATCCTAGTGTGCCCTAGCCTAGCACACCTCCCGGTACTCTCAACAAGCCAAGGCGTCAAGTTTGAGTTTTTTGGTCAAAGTCAAAGTTTGACCAAGTCAAAGTCAACACATCCATGAATTACTCTATAAAGTCAGAAAACAAGTTATAAGGGGCTTAAAACTTCAGAGCATGGAATACAAGGATTGACCTCATCCTTGCCAAGAATAAAGTTCTAGATATCATGAAAGACAATATCATGGAACCATAGTTTGAAGCAGGAAAAGAGAAGGAACCTTAGAATGTTGCAGCACTAGAGAAGTTCAAGGATAATGACATTAATTATATAGGTATCATAGTGGAATCTGTAAAGGATCACTTGATACCCTACATTTATCATGTTGACTCATCCAAGAAGATATACAATGCACTAACTAACCTTTTATCAGTTAGAAATATTAGACAAGTGATGAGTTTGAAGAATGAAATCCATGATACAAATATGAAAAATGATGACATCATAGCTTCATACTTTCTGAATATTTCTCAGTTGAGAGATCAAYGACAAGMTATTAAAGAATTCATCCCAGAAAAGGAAGTTGTGAACATAACACTCAATGGTATTTCTAGATTATGGGATGCATTTGTTGCAAGCATGAATACAAGGAAGGAGTTCCCAACGTTAGAATAAATTTGGACATGTTGTGCACAAGAAGATACARRGTTAAACTCCAAGGGAAAACCKCAAGAGGAATAATATGCTCAAGCCTTTTCAACAAAGTTTAAAATTCATGGAGGTAAGAAAAGATCTGATTCAAGAAAGAAGTTAAAGAGAGATATGTCAAAGGTACAATGTTGTGAATGCCATGATTATGGCCACTACAAAAGGAATTTTCCTAAACCAACAAAGAAGAGAAAAGAGATACATCATGCATCAATTGCTAAAGATAAAGAATCCTCAAAGAAGATAAAGCATGATGAAACATATTTATTCTATTATTCATCTCTTACTAGAACCATTGAAGATTACATGTGGCTAATCGATAGTGGAGCTTCAAGGAATATGATAGGTGACCGTAAGAATTTCTCAAGCATGAAGGAAAAGGAGACACCTCATAAAGTGGATCTTGGAGACAAGAACTCTTATGCAATCAAGGGAATTAGACAAGATATTATCAAAATGGAATCAAGTAACTCTATCCATCTTAGCAATGTTTTATATGTTCTTGGTTTGAAAAAGAATCTAGTATTGATTTCATGTTTGGAAGAGAAAGGAGATAGAGTATCTTTTTTAGATGGGAAATTTCTCGTATGGTCTAAAGATTCAAAGATAGAAGATGCTAGAGTCATTGGAATTCATGAAGGAAGATTGTATAAACTCCTAGGTCAGAATACTCAAGCTATAGTACATGATGAAATAAACCCTAGTGATTTATGGAATATAAGGTATGATCACCTTCATTATCATGCCTTTCCATCCCTAAAATAGATGGTTGTAGGCACACCAGAATTACAATCAATACATGAAGGTGTGTGCATAGGATCTGAACTTGGGAAAAATATTAAGAAACCATTCCCAAGTAGTGAGAATAGATCCAAAGGGATATTTGACCTCATACATTTAGATGCATGTTGTCCTATGCCATTGAAGTCCCTAGGAGGATATATTTACTATGTGATGTTCATAGATGACTTCTCAAGAAATACATGGTTGTATCTATTAAAGACTAAATATGAAGTATTTAGAAAATTCCAAGAATTCAAGGTTGAAGTAGAGAACCTAACAGATAAAAAGATCAAGACAATAATATCTGATAATGGAGGAGAATACACCTCCAAGGATCTTGTTTCATTTTGTAAAGAAGATGGGATTAGGATTGAGCTCATTGTCCCTCACAATACTCAACATAATGGTGTGGCTAAAATAAAGAATAGAACTATTGAAGAATCAGTCAAGGTAATGATGAATGACCAGAATTTATCTATGTTCCTATGGGGAGAAGAAATTATGGCAGTTGTTTATGTTCATAATAGAAGTCCACATCATCTACTGAAGAACGTGACTCTATAAGACGCCTTCTCTATAAAGAAGACAAGTTTCTAACACTTGATAATCTTTCGATGCCCCATCTATATTCATGTTCCCAAGGATAAAAGAAATAAGTTGGAACCTTCAGAAAAGAATGGTATATTCGTTGGATATAGTGAATCATCAAAAACATATAGAATTTATGTTCCAGGTCAACAGAAGATTGAAATTAGCAGAGATGTAACTTTTGATGAAAATATTTCATTTAAGAAGTCTATATAAGACTCTATAGACTCCAATGAATAAGAGGAACATGAAGTTACCAAAGAAGAAAGTACATGTTCTCCAGAACATCCCAGTGAAGAACAAGAACCACCACATGAACATGTGGAACAAGTTATTGCACCTAAGACTAGAAAGAGACCATCATGGCTTGAATCCACATTGCAAGGAAAAGAGAAGAACAAATCTCCCACTGTCACCTTCATACAAAGTAAGAAACCCAAAAGGTTCTCCAGTTATGTAACTCTCATGAAAAGTATTTTCAATGCAGAACCATCCACCTTTGAGGAAGAAGTAAAGAAGAAAGAATGGAAGGAGGCCATGATGGAGGAATATCAATCTATTATGAAAAATGATGTATGGGAAGTTATGACTAGACCTAAAGAAAAGTTTATAGTCAACACAAAGTGGGTTTATATGATAAATCATGCTATATATAGAAGTATTGAAAAATACAAGGAGAGATTTGTGGCTAGAGAATTCTCTCAGCAGGAGGGAGAATATTATGACCAGACATTTTCTTTGGTTGCCAAATATACATCTATTAGAGCCATCATATCTCTAGCAACATAAATGGGTTAGAGTTCACATCATATGGATGTAAAAACCACCTATCTCAATGGAGTGATCAAGGAAGAAGTATACATAGAGAAATCTCAAGGTTTTGAGGCACACCCAAGAGAAACCCATGTATGAAGATTGAAGAAGGCCTTGTATGGACTCAAGAAAGCTCCAACATCTTGGTATGCACATATTGATAGCTACTTGACAATACTTGGGTTTTCCAAGAGTCATGTCGATCCAAACCTCTACTAAAATATTGTGAATAATGCACTTGTGATTCTACTATTATATGTTGATTATTTTTTCATGACATGTGCAAAGCCTCTCATTATTTAGTGTAAGAAGGATCTAGCCACTGAATTTGATGTGAAGGATATTTTTATCATTCATTACTACTTGGGATTAGAAGTATGGAAGAAGCATGGTGAAGTATTCCTGGGACAAGAAAAGTATGTTGTAAATATACTTCAAAATTTTGAGATGATGGATTCCAAATCCATGGAAACTCCCATGATAATAGATTTGAGAAACTTGAGAGACTCTGATTCTGATCCAGTAGACTCATCCATGTATCAGCAGTTCATTGGTGAATACTAGGGAGGACATTTGCTTTGTCGTGAACATGTTKATCCAGTTCCAGGTGGAACATATACAAGAGAATTGGATAGTTGCAAAGAATATCTTGAGATATCTTCATGGGATGATAACTTATGGTTTGAGATATAACTSAAATAGTGATATACAACTGCATGGATTTACTAATTCAGATTGGGTGGGGAGTGAAAATGAAAGAAAGAGTACTTATGGTATGTGTTTCAGTATGGGATCTAYGATGATATCATGGGATAGCATAAAAAATAAGTTAGATGCACTCAAGACTGCAAAAGAAGAATATATTGCAGCTTGTGATGCTTGTACGAAAGCAGTGTGGCTCTGTAAGCTGGTTTCTGGACTGTTTGATCAGGTGTTGGATTCGACTGTGGTTTATTGTGATAACCAGAGTTGTGTGAAGCTCTCAGAGAACCAGTTGTTCCATGACAGGTCAAAGAACATTGAGATCAAGTACTATTTTCTCCGTGATAAAGTCCATAGGGGAGAAGTGGTTCTCCAGTATATCTACACTGATGAGCAAATTGCAGACATTTTGATGAAGCCTTTGTCCAAAATAAAGTTTGCATACTTGAGGGACAATTTGTGGCTCGTGGATATTTCTCCCTTGGTTGAAAGGGAGGAGATAACTTCCTCGGTTGGGAGGGAGCACTAATATGTGGCATCATGGAATGTGAGTGAGATGCAGATCTGTTTCATGCTAGTACATATTAGAGATGGTAATACAACTTATATATGATGCATTGGCATCATGCTAGAACAAATCAAATATGATACAGATGGTTGGATTTTTTGATGATATAGTGACCTGAGAAGGATCATTCCAGTATAACTTAGAGGTCGACATACAACTTAGATATGATGTATTGACATCATGCTAGTTATGTTCATGCTAGTATAGCTTAGATACGATGTTGGTGAGTCACATCATGCCAGATATGGCCATGTGATTACAACTTATATATGACATACAACTTAGATATGATGTATTGACATCATGCTAGATATGTCATGCATGTATGGCTTAGAGATGACCATGCAGATTAGAGATGATGTAGGGGGATCGTGTCATGCTAGATATGATCATGCGAGTACAACTTAGATATGATGCATTGGCATCATGCTAGATATGTCATGATTGTTGAATTTTAATACTTATCTCATGCACATGTAGTTTATTTCAATTTAGAATTCACTTGAACCATAAACAATGCAACAACACCATATACAATAGTTGTAGTAACCAACATCATAAGAAGAATAACCATGCACAAGAACACAAGAGTTTATCATGGGAAAACCCTTATCTTTCAAGGTAAAAACACAACAATCCTTTTCTATAGAGTCAAGAGAAGATCCCCCATAGCATAAACCCTAGAGCACATAAGAGGGTGCTTCTTTGACCTAGAAACTTATGCCTAAGAGAAGTGCACACTTGAATTGTAAAACTAGCTTGAGAGAAGGTTACAATAAATTGTGAGTGAGTGATCCACAATGGGGATCTACTGACTTATATATACAATACCTAGCATAGCAATAGGTGTATCTATTGGAACAATAGGGCCGACCTGTAAAACTCAGAAATATAATTAATATTTACACAATATTAATTATATTTTACATGGTGGGGCTGAATTGTACCCTTTCATAATACAAATTAGGGTTACAGCAAATCTTACTTTCAAAAAATATAGCAAGTGATCCACACATCCTCTAGTTCTCAGCCACTAGGGACACATCCACCTGTGCTCACCCATAGGGACATCATTCTCAACATATTAACTCAACTAATTCGTTAAGAGTACCATCTAGAGAACCATCTCAAGTAGACTCAACTAAGTCCATAGGATTCTGATAGGAGACCATCTCAAGTCGTCTCAACTCAGTCCAGAGGAGCACGACAGGAGACCACACTTCATATCAACTCATTCCAGAGGAGTATGAAACACACATCACATGGGCTCTCTCAAATATGTCTCAACTCAGTCTAGAGGAGAACGATCTGGAGGATGTCTCATGAAGCTACAATAAACAACACTCCCTCTCAGCTAGGGAGGCATTCTCCACCAGGCTAATTCTCTCATGGAACTACTCAAACTTCATCCCAGCAAGAGGTTTGGTCAAGACATATACAACTTGCTCATTTGTAGAAAAGTATTTCACATGTACTTCTTTACTCTACACCACATCTATGATGTAATGGTATTGGATCTTAATGTGCGTCAATTTATCATGAAACATGAGATTCTCGGAGAGCTTCACACAGCTCTGGTTATCGCAATGTATAATGGTGGAATCCATATCATGACCAAATAAATCTGTAAGGATCTTGCGAAGCCACATTACTTTGTGGACTGCCACACATAATAAAATGTACTATTCTTCTGTGGTACTCAAAGACACAAAATTTTGTTTCCTGTTGCACCAGGAAACCATAGCAGACCCCAAAGTAAAACAACAACCAGATGTGCTCTTTTGTTCCACTGCGCTCCCTTCCCAATCTGCATCAGCATATCCCTGAAATATCATTTCTACACCAAAGGCATATCTCAAGCCATAACCAATTGTGCCTCGTATATATCTCAACACATGCTTCGCTTCTATCCAATGTGTCTGTCTCAACTGGCTCATAAACTGACTGAGTAAACTCACTACATAGCATATATCAGGTCTGGTGTTAAACACATACATCAATGATCCAATCAGTTGTCTCTAAAGATGTGGATCAATCTCTCCTGAATCAAAATAAGCCTCATTCATCTTCTTTATATTCATCACCATTGGTATAGGCATGGACCTGCAGTCTATCATCCTGAATTTATTCAATATCTCAATTGTATATTTTCCTTGACTCAGGAAAATTTCAGCAGTCCTCTACCATACTTCTAGTCCCAAGAAGTAATGCATCATGCCAAGGTCATTCATCTCGAACTAAGAAGTCAATTCACACTTGCATTCAACAATAAGACATTTTGAACCGGTGAGGAATAAGTCATCAACGTACAGGACCAAAATCAGGCACTCATCACCAACAATATGGTAGTATATGTTGCAATCAACAACACTCTTGTTGAAGACCAAACTCATCAAGTATCCATCAATATTCTCATACTAAGCATGAGGTGCATGTTTTAGTCCATACATAGCTTTATTCCACCTGCACACATGAGACTTTTGCTCATGTATCACGAATCCATCTGGTTGCTCGATGTAAACTTATTCTCAGTAGACTGTCGATGTTTCGGATACAAATCAGGATCCATCTTCAGGACAATAAGCCTGAGTTTAGATGATGGGAAGAATTGGTTTTAAATACTGGAGTTTGGAAAGAAATTTAGGTGTCGGCTAGGTTGTTTGCTAAAAATATTCTTTTTTTATTTATTTTTATTATTTATTTAGTGTGATTTAGTTTTATTAGGGTTTTGTTTCAATTTATTTTGAGATTATTTTAAATTATTATTAAGTCAATGTTTGTTAATTTTTGTTTTAATTAGCTGGAGTCTAGGTAATTTGTAGGGTTTACTTTTTGGTAATTGAGTAGATTATTTAGTTATTTTAGGGGTTTGCTTATTATTGTTATTTAGGGTTGAAAGTTTCTTAAAAAGTTTTTTGATAATTTTGAGGCTTAAAACATATTAAAATCAACTAAGTTTATAGAATTGTAGGTATTCTGTTCCTAAGCCTTTTAATATTCTTTAATGAGGTTGTTTATTTTTAAAATTGTTTTATATTCGAGAGTGAATAGGTGGGGTTAGAAAAAATTGGTTTTAATGAATTAATCTTAAAAAAATATTGAGATAGTTTTTAACAATTATTATTACTGTTTATTGTGAATCAGAGGCAGACTGTTTTCACTTAGTTCTAACCCACTATCTCTGTTAAGGTTGCTAGGATGTTTACGGATTTCAATGGTTTCTCTAACACGTCATTTAAACGGCGTGTTAGAGAAGCCATTGAAATAAGTAAACATTCTAGCAACCTGAACAGAACTAAGTGAAAATTGGCTGCCTCTGATTCACAATAAACAATAATAATAATTGTTAAAAACTATCTCAATATTTTTTAAGATTAATTCATTAAAACCAATTTTTTCTAACCCCACCTATTCACTCTCGAATATAAAACAATTTTAAAAATAAACAATCTCATTAAAGAATATTAAAAGGCTTAGGAACAAAATACCTACAATTCTATAAACTTAGTTGATTTTAATATGTTTTAAGCCTCAAAATTATCAAAAAACTTTTTAAGAAACTTTAAACCCTAAATAACAATAATAAGCAAACCCCTAAAATAACTAAATAATCTACTCAATTACCAAAAAGTAAACCCTACAAATTACCTAGACTCCAGCTAATTAAAACAAAAATTAACAAACATTGACTTAATAATAATTTAAAATAATCTCAAAACAAATTGAAACAAAACCCTAATAAAACTAAATCACACTAAATAAATAATAAAAAATAAAATAAAATAAAATAAGATTTTTACCAAACAACCTAGCCGACACCTAAATTTCTCGCCAAACTCCAGTATTTAAAACCAATTCTTCTCATCATCTAAACTCAGGCTTATTGTCCTGAAGATGGATCCTGATTTGGATCTGAAACGTCGACAGTCTACTGACAAAACTGTGGCCATTCCGATCAATCAAAAAAACCCCAACCACAGAAATATTTTTAAACAGTAAACTTATTCCTCAATCTAACCATTGAGAAATGTTTTCTTTACATCCATCTAATTTAGTCTCCAAACCATGTATGCATCTAGGTAAATAATCATACGGATGGAAGTGTATCGGGAAACAAGATAAAATGTCTCCTCATAATCTATTCCCTCCACCTGAGAGAATACTCTGGACACAGATATCGCTTGGTACTTCTCGAAACTTCTATCAGTTGCATGTTTGATCTTATATATTCACTTGGAAGTCACTACAGACTTCCCTTCCGGTTTCGAAACAATATCCCACACATCATTCTTCATGATGGAATAATACTCTTCGGTCATGGCACCTTGCCAAACCTACTGACCTACTACTTATCCATGAAAATAAGGCTCAGTATCAATGATGTGGCTCATGGCTGAAACATATATTGAAAATCTTTGTGGCCTCTTTCTTTCTTGGAATGTACCATGAGGATTTGCATGTCCCTCTGCCTCCTGCAGAGTATGTCGAGCCCAACCAAGCCTCTTATGGGCTACTGCAATGTCTCTGGGAACATCAACTGGATCAAATGGATCTATAACTTTCTCCCTCTGAATTGTTGAAGGGGAAGACGGTATTGTCTCTTCCTTATTCTCACTTTCAATCTCCATCTAAGATTATTTTGATCTTCGGAAGGCTATCTCTTCCTCAAAAGTGACATCTATGCTAAATTTGATCTGTCTCTAACCAAGGATGTATATCCTATATTCCTTCGAATATTCAATGTACCCCACAAATGTACCCTTTCTTCTTGAAGGTTCTATCTTGGTCCTCTTCTCCTTGGGTACATGAAAGTATATTGGACACCCAAATATCCTGAAATGTCCAACCTCAGGCTTCAATCTGGTGAAAGCTTCTTCAGTAGTCATGTTCCTCGAAATCTGATGAGGACTCATGTTCTGAACATGCACTATTATCATGGATGCCTCTACCAATAGAATCATAGGTATATTCCAATCATGTATCGTCGCTTTGGTTTCCTCAATAATATTTTTTTTCTTCCTCTCTGTAACCCCATTCTAGTGAGGGTTATAAGGAATGATGTACTCCCTCTTGATCCCTACCTCAATACAAAAATMATTGAAATCCATAGAGTTGTACTCTCMTCCATTATCTGATCTCAGCACCTTGATCCTCCTCCCAATCAGGTTCTCAACATGAGATTTAAACTCTTGAAATCTCACAAGGACTCCATCCTTGGTATTCAAAAAGTAAATCCACATCTTACAAGAGTGTTCATTGATGAAGAGCACATAGGAAAAATATATGTTCAAGGAAGAAATAGTCATGGGTCCACAAACCTCTGTATGTATCAAGTCCAAGTTCCCCTTGGATCTACTGTCACTTCTCCAGAAGGACCCCTTGACATTCTTTCCAAGAGCACAATCTCTACAAATGCCATTATGTTGAACATGTATCTCTGGAAGGCATGTTACCATATTCCCTAGAGTAGGAAGGTCTCTATAATGTAAATGATCAATTCTCCTACTCCATAGCTCTCTCAAGATGATAGTGTCATGTAACAGGGCCTGGAATGGTCAAACAGTCAATCTATACAAATTGTTTTCTCGAACACCAATCACTCAGGTAGAATCCATGTGTGAGTTCTTATACCATGCAAGAGATTTTCCTTCAGAGAAGGAAACCTTGTAGCCTTTATCCTCTAAGGCAGAAACAGAGAAAAGGTTCCTTTTCATCCCAGGTACATATAGTACCTCACTTAATTGAAGTGGTATGTCAGAATCTAGTTGGAAAGTAGAATATCTAACTCCCTTCACGGTATATCTGGCATTATCTGATCCGGATTTTATGAGCAGAATGAAATGAATACAGATTATTAATAGGTGCTTAACACAATAACAAAGATACATAAAATTGGTTTTCTATTCAAAAATGAAATAAGTTGAAACTCTAAAATGCAGTGGAAGCAATCTTGTTGGAATGGTGGCAACTTATCTCTGAGAAGAGATGTGACGGCAGTGCCCATTCGCAAGAAGAAGGTTACAATGAGGCTCTAAAGGAATTTTTACAATAAGAAAGAATGCCAAAAACCCTAGACATCCAAAAACCTAACCCTAGGAGATGAAGCGCCAAAAGTCATGTGGGCCCCATTTGTGTAAGTTAGTACATCAACTTACCAGGGTCGTAACTTTTGCATACGATCTCTGTTTTAGGCATATGATAGCCCATTGGAAAGGTATCATCGAGGAGATTAATTTTGGGGGATCAATAATTCATTTGAATATCATTGAGGATATATGTCCCGAAAAACCTTCATTTAGGCCCTCAAAATGGCCCCGAAAGTTAAAACTGCTAAAAATAGTAAATTGCCAAAATTGTCAAAAAACTATTTTGAGCCAGTTGGAAAAGGTGGGTGGCCACTGATATCCATTTGGATTAATCCTCCCTCCTTAGGAATCAATGGTCTCCATTTCTTTGAGGTCCCCCATCAGATGAGGAAATTTCTGTTGAATTTGGCCCCAAGTGAGCCACTTGCCTTGGTGCAAGAGCTACCTTTCTTTGACAACTCGATAAAGCTAGATCCTTTGTTGTCGAGTTCCCTTGATCTATCTTTACACAATATGATCATTGGATACTTGTTGTAGGCATTCAGGGTTGATCTCTTTTGGTGTTATTTATTCTGCTACTTATGAGGTGTCCAATAATGGTGGGAAATAAGGGCGAAGGAGATCCACATTGAACACTGGGTGCAGACCAAGGAAAGGAGGAATGTTGAGCTCAAAATAATTATCCCCCATGGCCTTGGTGATAGTGTACGACCCATAACAGAGTGGGTGAAGCTTCTGATGGGGTCCTATAATTCGTTCTTTCTACAAGTGCAACCAAACTTTGTCGCCCACCTGAAACTTATGAGGCACTCGATGTTGATCATGGCGTTGTTTGTACTTGTCATTGGATTTCTATAGGATATCCTGAACCTGTTGGCGGATGTGTTGGATCCGCTCAATGAACCATGTGGCTTTGTTAGCATCAGTTGGAGCAGGAGATGAGTCGGTCGAGGTGACCGCAAGGGGAAGTGCAACATCTATGGGTCCCAATGGTTGGAATCCCAACCCCACTTGAAAGGGGCTGTGGTCGGTTGAGCTATGCATGGCTCGGTTGTAGCTATGTTGGACATAGGGAAGGCTCTCATCCCATGTGAAAGGGTGCTTTGAATTATACATGCGAAGGATATGCACAATCATTCGATTTACAACCTCGGTTTGGCCATCTGTCTGGGGGTGGAAGGTCGTGGATTTGGTGAGCTTGGTGTCCAGCAGTGACCAGGGGCTCAACCATAATGTGCTAAGAAATCAACTATCCCAATCTGAGACAATGGTTTGTGGTATTCAAAAATGTACCCAGACTCATTCAAAGAAGAGCTTGGCAGTGGCCTTTGTTGTAATGCTCTTCTTGCAGGCAACCAAAATCGCCATCTTAGAAAAGCGATGAACAACCACAAAAACACAGTCATTTCCCCGCTTGGTGGATGGGAGGCCTGACATGTAGTCCATTGATATGGATTCCCATGGCCTATCAGGAGTAGGAAGAGGGGTGTACAGGCCCTATTTCTTAGTGGTCGGTTTGGCAATAGTGCAGGCAGTGCAGGACCTGATATACTTGCTGACCTCCTGTAGAAGTTTCGGCTAGTAGAAATGTTTATGTAGCATCGCCACTTTCTTTTCAACGCCGAAGTGTCCTTCCACCCAACTGTAGTGGGCTTCCTATATTAGCTTCACTCACTCACTTGATGGAACACAGATATGGCCCAGATGACACAACAACCCATCCTGAAGATGTAAATTATCGACAACTGCGTTTGCACCCAACATTTGGTAGGTGGTGGAAAAGTCAGGGTCTGTCTCATAGAGTTGGGGCCATCCAAATGTCTCAAGGCCACAAGAGTCTAGCACCGTGGTGAGTGCCACGACTGGTGGTCTGCTGAGGCAATCAGTGACACGATTGGTTCTTCCTATTTTATACTTGATGTTGAGGTGAAATTGCTGCAAGTATGTGGACCACTTTTGATGGCGGTCATTCTGCAATTTTCCCTGCATCTACATGAACTGCAGTGGCTTATGATCAGTGTGGATGATTGTCTCCTTCCCAAGAATGTAATGTCTCCACTAGCGGCATGCTTGAAAAATGGATTACATTTCTTTGTCATAAGTAGGGTACTTACAGATAGTATCTGACACTGTCTCACTATGATAGGCCACGGGGTGGCTATGTTGAGTGAGAATGGCGCCCACAGCATAGTCTAAATCATCTTTCTCGATCTCAAAAGGATGTTGCAGGTTTGGTAGTGAAAGCACTGGGGTTAAGCACAAGCGCTGCTTCAAATCATTAAACGCTTGTTGTTGGGACTGGCCCCACACAAATTTCACCTTACCACCACCTCTGTTTATTTGGCTGAGGGCCCATGCAATATGCGAGAAACCCAACACGAACCTACGGTAGAAATTGGCAAGTCCCAAGAAGCTTCAAAGCTCAGTGAGTGTTGTTGGGGCTGGCCAGTCATGGATGACCTGGATCTTGGCTGGTTCCACATGTACACCATGTTGATCAATGATTTAGCCCAGGTAATGGACCCTGTCCATGCCAAAGGAGCATTTTTCCAAGTTGGCGTATAGCGTGTGCTGTCGAAGGGTGTGCAAAACCTGTTGAATATGCTACAAGTGTTCAGCCCAAGTCTTACTATAAATTAGAATTTCATCCAGATACACCACTACAAAAGTATTGGTGAATGGTCACAGGATATTGTCCATCATCCTCATGAAAGTGGCTGGAGCATTTGTCAAACCAAAGGGCATGACCAACCATTCAGAAAGGCCTTCCTTTGACTTGAAGGCAGTCTTCCATACATCTGTCTATTCTATCGGGACCTGGTGGTAGCCAGACTTCAGATCAATCTTACTAAAGTATTTGGCCCTCGTGAGTTGATCAAGGAGGTCATCGATTTGGAGAATTGGGTATCGGTATATGACTGTGATTTTATTCAGAGCCCGGTAATCAATACAGAGTCACCAAGTTCCATCTTTCTTCTGCACTAACACGATTGGGCTCCTACAAGGTGATGAGATGGGGTGAATGTGCCCCTTGTGGAGTAGTTCTTGGATCTGTCTCTTGATCTCCTCATTCTCTAACAAAGAGTGATGATAGACTGGCCCATTGGGTAGCGGTGCGTCGGGGGTCAGATCGATGGGGTGCTTGACTTGACAGTGTAGAGGTACCCCTATAGGTGAGGAGAATATATCTGATTATTCTTCCACGACCTTATCTACTTGCTTCTGCTGTGTGGAGAGGTCGGCCGCAGAGACCCTAGATGTGGCTGTGATCTTTCACTTATTCTGAGAGAGAATCATGAAGAAGACAAACTTCCCCGTCTAAGAGATAACCTTCCTGCATTGCTTAGCAGAGATCAAGGAAATAGCACTAGGTGGAATTGCCTCGGGTATCCTGTACAATTTCCTATTCAAAGTAATAATAACACTACGAGGCCTAGACTCATATACAACATGACGTTTCCATAAATAATGTTGGCCCAAAAGAACATCACAAACTTCAAGAGGAGAAACATCACACAATACCTCATCTTTGAAGGGCTTGATGTCATACGACAATCGGCACTGTTGGCTGACGCGGAGATCGCTTCCTTGGCTGAGTCATCCAATGGTGTACGTTTGTGGGTGTGGCATTGTTGGCAGGGCCAACTTCTTAATGACCTCTGCTGAGATGAGGTTCTTCTAGCTATCACTATCAATGATGAAGTGCAGCAAGGTGCCTTTTAGCCACATCTGTGAATGGAAGAGGCGCTCTCCTTCTTCTGGCTCGTCTGGTTCACCAGGCTGGAGCTTGGTGGTAGCAACGGTGGCACTGGGTTCCGCATCAATGATCCATCTTCCCCTTTCTGGTTCTGGCTCAGAGTCATAATCTGCATCTAATTCAGAGGCTTTCACTTTGGCCACCAGCAACTGCTTTGAGCGGCAGTCAGCAATGTTATGCCAAGGGATCTTATGGAAGTCGCACCACTTCTTGGTATCTTTCTTTGTCTTTCCGGTGCCCTTCTTTTCTTGTGGCTTGGACTGGTTGTTCTGATACTATCCATATTTGCTCTCTCCTTTGTTTGGTGGTTTGGGGCCACCCTTTCTTGGCTTTTGTTGTGAGGGGTTCCCGGGCCCAAATTGTCGTGTCTTTTGTTTGAGCTTCTGCTCGATTTTGACGGCATATCGGTAGGTAGCGCCCAAGGATGAGATGTCCAAAAATTCCATTTTAGTCTGGATGTATCTATGGAGAGCACCGTGATACTTGAGTATCAGATGTCACTCTGAATCTTCGATACCCAACTTGGTGCACAAGGTATGGAAGATATTTGTGAAATCTGGCACTACTTGGTCTCTTTCCTGTCGTAGTGTGGTCCATTTGGTATATAGGTCGTCATAACTTCTGACAGGGTATTATTGTTCCTTAATAGCATCCCTGAAGGATTCCCAGGTGGTCATGACTGAAAATAATGAGGTTTCCTCTGTTTCCTTTTGCTCACGGAAAGTTTCCCACCAATCTTTGACATGGGGAATGGATTTGAGGAGTGCAAAAGTAATCTTTTATTTATTCGAAAAGTTATGGATAGAAAAATACCCTTCTAGTAGATTCAACCACTTGTCTACAGCATCTGCATCTATCTGACCTTCAAATATAGGAATATCGAAGTTTATTTGTACCTTGAAGGGGGCGTTGCCTCCGTTCGAAGAAGCTACGTTGCCTGTTGGTAGCCACCGAAGGATTTGCACGAAACTATCCATCATCTCATTCCTCTATTGCGTGAGGGATTCCTCAATCAATAGTTTGAAAGGATCTCCTGTCTCATCATATTTCTTTTTTCCTGCCATGGGAGGTCGCTTGGGCATGCGAGAGCTTCTTTCCTCAAGAGAAACAAGCTCGAGACCCAACTCTTTGTACTCTGACCTCGTTGTGGACATGCATTAAGACGACAAGGAGCAGACCGCTCTGATACCACTGATCTGGATTTTATGAGCAGAATGAAATGAATATAGATTATTAATAGGTTATTAATACAAAATAACATAGATACCGTAAAACTAGTTTTCTATTCAATAACGAAATAAGCTGAAACTGTAAAATGCAGCGGAAACAAGCTTGCTGTAATGGTGGCAGCTTATCTCTAAGAAGAGATGTGATGGCAGCATGCATTCACAAGACGAAGGTCACAATGAGGCTCTGAAGGAATTTTTATAATAAGAAAGAATTACAAAAACCCTAGACATCCAAAAACCTAACCCTAGG
>JASDQU010013213.1:108887-119159 GCA_032191745.1 Picea mariana
CAAGTCCAGACGAAAATGAAACAACAGGAAGATGTTGTACTGGGTTCTGGATTGACCAACTACAGAAGGGATTAAGAGATTGGGATTTCGCTACCTACAAGTTAGCGAAACACAATGATCGCAATGGTATATTCTCAGTGAAGATGGGGATGGCTCTCATACTCATCTCCTTGCTTATATTCATGGATGAATCAGATTACAAGGATATCAGCACCCACTCTATTTGGGCCATTTTGACCGTGGTGGTTGTCTTTGAATTCACTATCGGTATGGTCTTCGACTTATTAAATTCTTATTCAGATTAGCAGATACTATGGTTGGTGCAATCACAATTTAGTTTCTATTCATATAATTCTATATTGATAGCTGCAACACCGAGAAAGGGTTTCAATCGAGGCTTGGGAACACTTTCAGCGGGTGCTTTATCTCTTGCTGTCGTAGCCTTGGCTTCTGATAGTGGCTGGACATTAGAGCCTATAGTCATCATAATCAACGTATTTACAACGGGTTGATTATTCCACTGACTAATTATGTGTCCTAGGGATGATAAGGTACTCGATCCTTTCTCATCTTCTAATTGTTTTCCCCTTGATTTTAGGTTCGCTCGCCACTTTTGCGAAGCTGTATCCAGAGTTAAATCTTATGAATATTGTTTCACTATATTCATTTTGACATTTTGTTATATCTTGGACTCTGGCTCTAAAACAAGAGATTTTACTCATGTAACAGTCACCCGGTTTCTCCTCATTGCTATGGGCGCAGCCGTAAGTTTGGCTATGAACGCGTGTATATACCCCATCTGGGCAGGAGAGGACCTCCATAAATTGATAGTCAAAAATTTCACAAATGTGGCAGACTCCATCGAAGGTATACACTATAATATGCCATTTATTAAAAAATGGGCAGAATTAAAGTCATCAAACTTATGATGTTTGCTTTTTTATCATAATCTTAATCTATTTTAACGTCACAGTCAAGCTAGATACCACCAGTGATTTTTACTGAGGTATATATACTCTGATTTGAACTTGTGATCTTTTAGGAGTAAACACATGATTTTAACCATCGTAGGGGTATACATACCCTACCCTCTGGATTTGAACTTGTGATATATTAAGAGGGAACACATGTTCTTAACCATTAGAGCCACTCAAGCTGTATATATAAGTATATAGTAATAATGTTGACCAGCCATTTCTACTGAGGTATACATATGCTAACCCCTCTAGATTTAAACTTGTGACCTCTTTGAAGGAAACACATGTTTTTAACCATCCCAGAAGTATACATACCCTACCCTCTGGATTTGAAGTTGTGACCTCTTAAAAGGAAACAAATGTTATTAACCATTAGAACCACTCAAGCTACGATATAATAATAATGTTGAGGTTGTATATATACGTGTATAGTAACAATGTTGATGCTGCAGCACAGAGTGTGTGAACGAGTATCTTTCTCGCAGAGAATTCAAATGAATTTCTTCAGAAATCTTGACATGCCAAGCTGCTGACGATCCCATCTACAGTGGCTATAGGTCGGTACTTATCTCAACAAAAATAGAGGAAATGTTGGTATGCTTCTTTAATTTTTCTAGACAATACAATACAATTTGTTTATATTGTTTGTAAATAATGTCTTCTGGTCTAAAAATGTGTTTACATGACTGTAACAGGAAGGATTTGCAATGTGGGAGCCTACTCAAGGGCATTATAGAATGATGAAGTATCCTTGGCAGGAATTCGTCAGAGTTGGTGGTGCCTTAAGGCACTGCACCTCCGTGTCCTTGGCATTGCATGGATGCACACTATCAGAGATCCAGGTACGTCTCTGTATAGTAATGAATTCAATAGTCTCCAGTTGGGCAGATAATCTAAGAATACAACCAGAATATTATAGCTAGAAAGTTGTGGAAATTTATTGGGAGTTTTCTATTTGTTCAAATTGTGAACCTTCATACAGTTTTTAGATCGCCTTCCCTGCGTTAGTGACAATTTATTTATGGTCAGTCTGTGTTTGTATCCTTCGTTTAAACTGTGAGAGGAGTTCAACAATGAACTGAGGAGAGTTAGTAGTGAAGCTGCAAAGGTGCTATGGGAAGTGGGGCATAACATGGAGAATATGTCAAAACTAAAGCGTGGAGACATACTGGACAAAGTAAAGGCAGCTGCTATGGATTTACAGAAAAAGATCAATTCACACTCTCATCTTCTTGTCAATTCTCAAGGTTGGGTTATCAATTCAGATAACAAAAAGGAAGTAGAGGCAAAGGCTTACAACAATATGGAGGCGAGTCCGCGGGGGAGATCTTACAGTGAAACAAAACCTCCGATATACCCACGTAGTGATGGCGGAAATGCGAGCCCCTCTGTATCGAAGGAAATTGTAGACTGCAATGAACCGAAATCGAAATTGGGGAAGCAACGTTCATGGGCATCTAAATATCGTCATGATCAATTCCTCTCATTTCAAACTCCAACTCCAAAAGGAGAATCAGAAAGCTCCACTGCACGCCTCTCTTTAGCTACATTTGCATCTCTGTTGATAGAATTTGTGGCCAGGATCGATAATGTTGTCAATTCCTTCCAGCTTCTCAGCGTAAGGGCAAAGTTCAGGGACTCCATTGATACATCATGCCCAACCAGAGCTAAGGAGTTTCCATTGCCATTTCCAATGCCAATGCCAGCATAAAAATATGTTTCGAAATTTTGCCCTGTAGAATTCCCAAATTATTTACCTGGGTTAGATTTAGCCTATAGGAAATATCATTATCATTCTACTCCAGCAGAGGCAAGTATGGGCCATTTGGAGAGGAGTTGGGCACATTCTTCACCTCTGCATAGACTAGCAGAAAGATAGTTGGATTCCACGGGAAAAGTGGAGTGTTTTTGGATGCCATCGGAGTTCACATGCAGCATTGGTTGGGAAATGAGCAGAAGCCTAGCAGAAGCAGAATTACCAGATTCTTGAGTGGCAACTAACTCTTATAATGCACAGTTGACTTCAGGGGTATCGTGAACCAGTTTCTAAATTTCAATGGAGGTCTCATGGCCAATTCAAGACCATTTACAGTTATTAAAAGTTTGTTAAATTAGTATTTTTAAAGTCTTTGAAAAGAACAAAGAGAAGCAGTAGTAACAATAACAATGATTCAATAAATTCCAGATACATTTCCAGTTTGACCAGTTTTAGCATCCGAGCCAGTCGACCCAGTTTGACTAGTAGCACAGGTAGTAGAGGCATAGGCTAGTAGATTGAGTTGCCTAAGCGCTTGAAATATTTGTTGGTAGAGGCAAAATAAGATCGAGACCGAAAACCATTAATAGCGAGAAAGTGCCATTCCAGAAGTATTGCAAGCATCGAGAGAGACCATCAACAGCGAGGGCAGGGTACCAGACAGAAAAGCAAGCATCAGATATAGAGATGGAGACAAAAAAGTAAGTAACTGTAATTAATTTAAGCAGAATTTAACAAAGGATGAACTACTAACCTGGATGAGAAGAAAAACAGATATGGATGTCGAATTCAGGAGCGGGAGGAAACGGGATGAGGCGGGACACGGAAAATGGAAGTAGGTTCAGGTGGATAAGGGATGTGAAGATGGTGAATTGATGGCGGGGATGGGTGGGTAGGTGGTGAAGTGATGGCGGAGTTGTATGTATGGGATGGCGGGGGTGGATGATGTAGGCTGATGATGTATGGATGGTGGTAGATGGGCCGGAGGGCATGGGCGTGGATGATGTAAGGATGGTGGTAGATGGGTGGAGGTGGTAGAGGGGATGGGGCATATGGACAGGTAGCCGGCCGAAGGGTAGAGGTGATCGACGACGGGAGTCGAACGAAAGTTGGGATGCCGTGAAAGGACGGCCGACAAAGTTCCATTTCGTTTGGACCTTAGCCTACGCCTATCCAGAGGTATATATACCAACTGCCAACGATATGGTCCTTTTATTGTCGTAGGCATGTATGTTATCAATTACGAATCTAAAAAGTTGGATTTACTTTGATATGATATGATCAGATTGAGGTGTGAATTTAATGTGTTATTTCAATTATAACGCTTTGAAACATTATTGGATCGTGATTGTAACTTAATCTTTGAAGATTATTTTAAATAGTTCGGACGGAGGAAATTAATTTGTTGTTTCCTAAAAATATGAAGAAGATGCCATGAATACGACATGAGTGGACAATATCGTTTGTTTTCGTCTATTCACACGAATGCGGAGGGGAACATAGTTGATGAATGTCTTTCATTTTTTTATCGAAAAGCATCCAAATCTGCTTACTCTTCCAGCAATTGTTTGCTGGTTCTTATGGCTGGAAAGAAACAATCTCCTTTTCAACAGCAATTCGACTCTTCTGCAAGTGGTGGCTTTTAAGTTTGTTGCCTTTTTTTAATGAAAGTGTATTGTCCCAAAGATCTAACTCTAAGTACAGGATTAAAAGACCACCCCGGATTCATCAACTAGTTGGGTGGTTTGATGGTGCAACTACAGTGGATGGATCAAATGATGCTTTTCTCAAGTGGACGTTCAACACAGGAGTTGGAACAAACAACAGGGCGGAGCTGCTGGTCCTATGGACCACGCTTTTCTTTTCGATAAGATTACACATTTCTGTCATACAGAGTATTGGAGATTCAAAACTCATTATAGATTGGTGTAAGGATAACGGGAGACTCCAAAGTCTAGCCGTGGAATGAGCAAATTAAAAGGCTTAACACCCAGTTTGAAAAGATTTCCTATCTTCATACTTTTAGAGAGTATAACAAGGATGCAAATGTTATTTCAAAATTTGCGCTCAAAGACCAAGATCATTGTGGTGTGATTATCTACACACAATGGGTAGACAACAATCCAGGACTCTCTAGGCATATATCCCAATCAGTGCTGGTATAGTTTTTTTTATGGATGTTATTTTTGGTAAGAGGATGAATAGAGATGTAATATTTTATATTTTCTAACATAAAGAGAAATTTTCTTGTTTGGAAAAAAAAGAACGCGGCGCCATTTAATTTGTAAGCTTAGACGATGTTTACATTTTACTTACCAAATTGCAAAAGGCGACGACATGACGATGGTGATTCCTTTAATCATATTTTTTGTCAAGGTATCTTTCAAGTTTTTCGGTCTACATTTAATTTAATTTAAATATCTAATAATACGGTGTCGGGTTGTAGTTGGGTAGCATGTTTGTTATCCTTCTCACTTGGATTTAATTCTCACAAAGTGGGCATGTTGGCCTGTTGTGATAAGTGTAGAAGGGTATATGCACCTGGGATAGAGGTTCCACCCCGGTAGGTTTTACGACGTCTCATTCCTTGCTAAGTCGTAAGTTTCTTGCTAAGTTTTGGCTTGCACAATGTTGGCAATAGCCTTGGGATTATAGTGGCAACCAACTAAATTTCAACCTAGGCCTCACCTAGGTAATCCTGATGAGTTATTGATTCATTTAGATCTTAAGAAAAAATGTAATAATATGGTCCCTAATTCATAGCTTGATTGGTTGGGTACCATGTTTGTTATCCTCCCCACCCGGGTTCAATTCTCTCAAAGAGAACATGTTGACCCCTTGTGATAATGTCTCCACCCTTGCTAAATCACAAGTTATTGGTATTTGCTAAGTCACAATTTATTGGTATAGTATGCAATCACAAGTTATTGGTATTTGCTAAGTCACAAGTTATTGGTATAGTATGCAAGTGGCATTTGGATAGAAGGATCAAAGAGTCCTTTCCCTTCACGTTAGGGCCTATTAGTAATCGATCTGTGTTGTTATATTAATTCTTGCACTAAAACTAGTGCAAAGACATCATTTTAATCAAAGTTTTAATGGATTCATGCGATTTTCCAACTCACATTTCCTTTTTTATCCTAACATTTTAGTTTGAGGTCTTATTTGGTTGTGTATCAAGGTAGACTTAGAATAAATTGCAAGGAAGACTTAAGATAAATTACACATAGTTGAGAGAGTTTTGCGTTGTAGGGATTAAGGCTAGATGTGATGTCTATCATTAGTTACCAACATTAAATGTTTAGGATTTTTCCCAAAGTCATTCTTATGCTAGGTATTACAAAATGATTAACTATACGTGGAAGATTGAAGCTCTATAGTGTCCCCCCAAAGGGCAAGTGCAGTGTTATGTGTCTTTCATGTATAGCCCTTGAATGGTGCCCTTGTATTTTTCTCTCAGAGGTCTTCTCACATAAAAACATTCACTAGACTTGTGTCCTTACTAGTAGCGTCCTTGAAGTTGCAAATAATATGTGTTTGTGCTAATGAATCTTAAAGGAGAAAGATCTCTGAGCATTGAGGTTGTTTCTCGATCCTGCAAAGGTAGAAGGCTTATATAGTTAATATGAGAAAAATACAAGAAATTGTTGCAAATGAATGCTTTGCAAAAGCTAATACAAGAAGAATAAAAGTTGTTGCTACAAATGAATTCTATACACAAGCTAATACAAGAAGAATACAAGAAGTTGTTGCAAATGAATCCTCTGGACAAGAAAGTACATGTCCTCTTCCACAATGGAAGGCCTCAAGCTCTAATGATCCCATGCCCTCCAATCCACCATATGACCGAGCCCTTACAAGATTCTCGAGAGACTTTTTAAACAAGAAGGTAACCATAATCACAATGAAACTATATAATATATTTTTTTAAATGCATACCATTTCAAACAATTGAGTTCTAATATGTACTTGGATTTTCCTAAGCCATGTTGGATAGTTGGTTATCATTGATGTCAACCTTTGGAGAGGTCCAGAGATGTTGGAAAGTTGATTGAAAATTGTATGATCAAGATTGATGGTGAGTTAGTTGGGTGCATTTGATGTAGTCTACATATATCCCCAAAGGTGTGGTTATGGGACCTGAAGTTGATTAATGAATAATGACATGAAGGATAGTGAAATTGCAGGTAATACTATCATAGATGGATAGTACACGTCGTGTTGTTTCCAATGATATGTGGTATGCCATGTGTTTCCTCACGGTTAGGGAGATATGGACTTGTGAAGTTGGAAGCCTGTAATACCCCTAAGTCAATCCCCAATTGAAATGTAATTACAAGTATACATATAGGCTGGTGAGCCAAGAACCTTTTTTGGCCAATGAACCTATTTTGTATTATGTATTTTCACTTGAAATTAATGAAAGAAAACACGGTTGCATGCAGACCATCCTGACAAGAAGAGTAAGGGGGATAAACTCCACTAGAATGGGAAAGGGGGGGGCTAAGAATGTAGAAAAGGGGGCTAAGCTAAGGGGGCTTAAGCCACAAAGGAATATTTTATCAGTATTCCTAAAGTTAAAGTCTTAAGTAGAGGATAATGCATTTTATCCTAAGTCTCTATGAGGAAACATATCACCATGTGAGGGAACCCATGTGTGGTCCATGTAGTTTCCAACCTGACAAGTGTCAAGTTGGGAACATGCACATAAGTTTTGGGGACTTTAGCTCATTGACCCACCATTCAATCTTTATTCACCCACCTCACCTCGTCATTGTTATGGGGACTTTCATGTTTCCATTACCATACTTGTACTTGTACTCGAGATAGCGTAGGACTCTGTTAAAGTACACTGAAAGAGAATAGTTAAGTTGAAGAGGTGGGTTGTCAGTCTTGTATGCATTCTCTCCAGGTGATAAAATTGTAGGGAATTTGA
Source organism: Picea mariana (assembly GCA_032191745.1). Lineage (NCBI taxonomy): Eukaryota > Viridiplantae > Streptophyta > Pinopsida > Pinales > Pinaceae > Picea > Picea mariana. Next base: position 116,557 of record JASDQU010013213.1, read on the forward strand.
TTCTCAGAGGTGCCAAGTTGTCATGATAGAACTCTGATTATTCATGTTCGGTTTGTTGTTGAAGCCTAGAAGGGAGTGGGCAACCATAGGGGGCACACCTCCTGGGTGGGACAAGCATGTGGGGAAAGTAGATTCTGTAAGATTGTTGTTGAACTTGGAACCTGTATTGAGATATTGCTACTGCTGAGAGACCTCAAAGGATAAATTTTCTTTTCCCTAGTGGAGTTCAAGCCCAGCTCGGGGGTGACTTGTTCTCAATTTGTGGGGAACAATGTCTAAGGTTGAGAGGAAAGTCAGATGTCTGCATCCAGTTGATGGTTCAATTTTTTCAAATAAGTGATCATTATGTACTTGTTTAATTATTGTTGATTGAGAATGTATGAAAACCTTTGTTGAGTATTAGTGTTCAAAATACTATGAATTCTAGTCATAATTAATTGTTATTCATAATATCATTTAAGTAATTTTCACTATAAAAATTGTATAGATGATGTAAACTGATAAATTTGTTATGGGTTCCATAATCATCATTATCTTGAGCATATTGGAGACGAGACTGGTTCAATAATGGAGTTTGTAGTTGTAATACTTGGAAAATGTTTACCGACAGCTCTATTTATATCTTCGACTGTTTATGTAGAATTAATAATTTTACATATGATAAGTGGGGTAATTACCATATTGTTACAAGCCAAGTTAAGTGAGTAAAAACTCAGTATTTCTTGGGCTAGAAAGGCATTGAACAGCTACAGATAGTGTGTTGGGCACAAATTTCTCATCCTTACATCGTGTTGAGAAAATATTAATAGTTTGGGGTGGGTTTTATAACCTCCATATGGTCCTAAGAGTCTTAGGAAAGCCTTTGAGAAAAACTCTGAGTATTAAAGACTATATTTGTACCAATTTAAGGATGTCGAGGAGCAATGGATATGTGTTATAGCAAGATTTGCTTCACCATTTCTATCTTGCACAGAGGGCCTTTCTCCATTTCCCTATGCAGACTTATCAACCCCTTTTTGATAAATCCAGAGCCAAAAATATATATATTTCCACATATACACTCCCTAACTGCTTTGCAAGATGTGTATATGCTTGTTGTTCCACTACAGCTCGCCTATATTGGGATTTGTGCTAGAAAATACAAAATGAGGTCAGGTTTCCATGTCACGACAGAATATCTTTGATCTTTGTCCTTCCATATACTGGAAACGTTCTGACTCGACCCTTCAGTTGCATTCTGGAGGCTATAAGAGCACAAATTTGAGCTATGGAAAAAGAGGAGAAAGCATTCAACTTTGAGAGAAAAGTTACTCTCGAGAAATTACTTCATATTGAGTCTGCATCCCTTTGTCCCTCAAGTCTGAACACAGTGTTTAGCCACCAAGCTCTTTCCTTATTGTCGAGATGACCTCATTACCTCTTTGATATGAGCTTGCCTTTGGTGGAGGATTGAAGTGGTGGAGACCCAGTTGGAAGGAACTTGGTTTCTTGGTTTCGAACCGTGCCGACACGGAAGTCTATAATGTTGATACTTGTATTGATCAATTACTAATAGAAATACTCTTTTCTCATCCTATCGATATCTTGCAAATATATGATTATTATCCATGGGCATGTTTGTAATGTTTATTAATGGATTGTGCTATCTGATGTGTTAACTCATTTTATATATTATCACTATATACTTGCATCGCTTGTTTGTTGAGAACTTCTTGCAGGTGTAAAGCTTTGGGTCAAAGTGCCCAACGGTGGAACGACATCAAACGATTGGATCGAGGTAAGCTTCTTCCTTGTATTGCACATTACTTTATATAGCATATGTTGGAATTGAGTTGATTTTTGCAGTCATACCTGTCTATTGTGGTTTACCCTTGGCCATAAAGAGTTTTTCCCTTGTAATAGAATTGGAAACCATACTAGGGATAGATCTTCCTTCTAAGGGTTGCAGTATTTTTTCTTCTTACATTGCTCTTTTTCCTTTGTGTTTCTTGTCGTATCATAGTTGGACAGATTTTGTTCACTCTGGGTCTGAGTTTTTCATCCTTTTACCCTTGCCTAGCCTTGTTTTAAAAGATATACGCCCTTTTTTCCCTGACAGTTGTGTATACACGCTTGTTGTCCCACTGCAAGAGGCATATATACGCCCTTTTCTCTTGAACAATCATGTATACCACTTTCCCTTGCTTTCTTGCTTGGTTTAGTGATTGTTGGGTAGGTTTTGAGGATCATTGAGCCTTCTTAGGTCTCTGTGGTGCCTGTTGATATTATCTAGGATGACAGGAAACCTGTTTGGAGTTGAATTTTTGGGCGGCGTCTTTCTCTTTGTTTTCCATTTTTTATTTGTCCTTGGTAGTTGGGTTGTCTGCTTAGCTGCTTGGTATTATGCTCGAGTGATTTCTTTTATACACAATAGAATTTATATATCAAGTCGCTTATTAGAAGTTAGAAGTTACCTTAGCACATTTAGCGAAAGATCACATTTTACTTCTAAGTTGCAGAGTTAAAATTGAAGATTGCACTGTTTTTATTTAGCATATCATTCACTGAAAAGTTAAAGTTAGGCTTTTCATTATATCTATTTTTATTTTTATGTAGAGTCATAA
>JASDQU010013213.1:158899-169643 GCA_032191745.1 Picea mariana
CGACTACATACTTCCCTTGGTTAAGGAAGATTCTCTCTAGGCTCTGCCATACCTCAAGACCTAAGAAATAATGCATTAGGCCAAGGTCTTTCATCTCAAATTCTGAAGAGAGCTTCTTCTTACATTCGGGGATGAGCTTTTCTTCTCCAGTTAAGAATAAGTCATCCACATACAACAACAATATCATCAAATCATCATTCATAACCTTGAAGTAGAGGTTAGAATCTGCTTTACTCTTGGTAAAGCCCAAACTCATTAGAAAATTGTCTATCCTGCCATACCAAGCTCTAGGAGATTGCTTCAACCTGTACAAAGCCCTCTTCGACTTGCAGACATGAGTCTTCCTATATTCAACTTCAAATCCTTGAGGCTGTTCTATATACACTTCTTCTTCGATGACACCATTTAGGAAAGATGTCTTTATGTCCATCTGGTGTAACTTCCACTTCATCTTAGCTGCAAGGGCTATGATGGTTCTGATTGAAGTGTATCTAGCTACATGAGCGAATGTCTCTTCATAGTCAATGCCTTCCTTTTGAGAAAATCCACGAGCAACAAACCTTGCTTTGTACTTCTCAATACTTCCATCAACAACATGTTTTATTTTGAAGATCCATTTGGAAGATACCACATCCTTTCTCTTTGGTCTGGGAACTATTTCCCATACATCATTCTTTATTATGGATTGGTATTCTTCTGTCATGGCATCTTCCCATTCTTTCTTCTGAATGGATTCTTCAAAGCAGGTAGTCTCCTTCTCTAGGAGATCACACATCAAAGCCATATAACTAGAGAATGGATTAGGTCTCTTCACCTGTCTCATGGTTCCTTTGGGAATACCATACTTCTCTCCATCTTGAACAAGCTCCCTAGCCCAAGTAGGATTTCTCTTATGGGAGATTGTCATCTGAGGAGGTTCTTGAAATTATACTATGTCATGATCTTCTATAATTTCCTCATCAGGGGAAGCTATAACTTCCCTCACTAGTTCTGAAACTCTAGGAACCTCCCTCACTGATTCTGCAACTCTGGGAGCTACAAGTTCCTCTTCATATACTTCTTCAATCTGGCATCTTCTTGATTTCTTGAGCGCTGCATCTTCATCAAAGGTCACATCCCTACTGATCTCAATGTGATGGTGACCTGGTATATAAATCCTGAAGGCCTCACAGTATCCCACAAATATTCCATTCTTTCCTGAGGGTTCCAACTTGTTTCTCTTCTCTTTTGCAATATGTACAAATACTGGGCAGCCAAATATTTTGAGATGGCCTACCTATGGCTTCTTTCTAGTGAACATCTCTTCCAGGGTTTTGAACCCAAGTGCACTATGGGACAATAAGTTTTGTACATATACTGTTGTCATTGCTGCTTCTACCCATAATCACATTGGAAGATCTTGATCATGGATCATGGTCTTCACTACTTCCATTATCATTCTGTTGTTTCTTTTTGCTACACCATTTTGTTGAGGATTATAGGGAGTGTTGAGCTCCCTCTTGATCTTGACATCTTTGCAGAAATTCACAAACTCTTTTGAGGTGTATTCTCCTCCATTATTTGACCTGAGTATCTTGATCTTTCTTTCAAAAAGATTCTCTATCAAGGCTTTGAATTCCTTGAATTTACTGAACACTTCATCTTTTGATTTCAAAAAGTACACCCAATTCTTACGAGAATAATCATCAATAAAAGATACATAGTGTACATACCCACTGGTGGAGGATGATGACATTGGGCCACACACATTTGAATGAATGAGTTCTAGGACTCCTTCTGCTTTGTTTTCTGTCTTCGGAAAAGGTTTCTTGATGTTCTTCCCTTATGCACATCCATTGCACACGCCTTCATGGTCAACCTTGAGTTTCGATAGACCTGTGACTGCTTTGCATACGTATGGTATCTCCTTGTAGTTGATGTGGGATAATATTCCATGCCAAAGTTCACATGGATTCTCAATTGTGCGGGTCATGGAAGATTCTGAGTGACCCTTTAACTTATACAAGCAACCTTATTCTTTTCCAATGACGATTGCTTCTTTCATGGTTTCTCCTTTAGCCCACATAAGAACTTCTCCATTTATAAAGGCAACTCCAAAGCCTTTCTTTTCTAAAGATGATATGGAGAGTAGGTCCTTTGTCAAACCTGGTACATAGAGTATGTCCTTCATCTTCATTGAATTCCCTGAATTAAGATTGTAGTTTGATTCTCCTACTCCCTTGATAGGGTATTGATAATCATCTCCAAGTGTCACTTTCTAAGAAAAATTATTTTCTGAAATGAAAGAGAGAACATCTCTTTGTCTTGTCATGTACTTGGAGGCATCACTATCAATGAGCCAAGTATCCTCTCTAGGTGTTACTGATCCTGAGAGGGCCAAAATTAAGACATAGTCTTTAATTTGTTCTCTTAACATATTTGCGGGTGGCTCTTCATCTTCAACTGCATGGGCATGGCGCCTCTTATTTTTCCTCTTGTATTCTTTTCATCTAGCTAGACAATATCTCGCAATATGTCCCATCTTGTCACAATGGTAGCATTGGACATATGAGTAATCTCTTTCCTTTCGTTGTCCTTTCTTCTGGAATCTCTTTGGTTGAGATTTGTTTTGAGGGTGAGACTCTTTATGAGTTTATTTCTGGAAGTGAGACTTATTTATCCCTCCTTTAGTCTGAGTAGCTAGGGCTTGATCTTCATCTCTTTCTAGTAAAGCTTCTCAGTTAGCTACTCTTGTTTCTTCTTGAATGCATTCTTCCCATAGACCATCAAATTTTAGTTTATCCATTCTGGCACAAATCGTTTGGATGAATGCATACCAAGGTCTTGTGAGACCATTAAGGGCCTTTATTATGAGTTCGTCTTCATCTATGGTATCTCCAGTCTCTTCTAGTTGTTCCTTGAATTCTAATATTCTAGAGAAATATTCCTGGATTGATTCTCCTCTATGCATCCTTGTATTCTTGAGCTGAGTTCTTAGATTCATCTTCCGGTTTATGTTCTTTCCTTCATATAGTCTGTTTAGGGAATCAAACATTTATTTCAGAGTCTTCTTTGATGATAGATAAGGAATCAGGTGATATTTGATTGAATCTGTAATGATTCGTTTGGCCCTGATCGTGTCCTTTTGATGCTTTGCTTTGTCTACAGCATCGTCGGGTTCCGACACTCCTTCTTTGAAGAATCTTGCTAGGTAATTCTCTTCAAGAATGAGACCAATCCTATACTTCTAGGCACAAAAGTTTTCCACACCTTCCATCTTGTCAAAAATCTTAGTGCTTGTAGACATCTTTTACCTGGAGCTAGGAAAATTTCCAAAAATGAAAATGCTCAAAATTAAATTATAAACTTACCAGGAGGTGTGCTTGGCTGAGGCGAGTAGCCTAGTGTGTTTGGATATGAGAAAATCCAACTTTTACCCCTACAAACTTGATCTGCGGATTTATGGACTGGTGCTTCTAGTTTTCTGGTACCTCTGGTACTCTGATACTTCTGGTACTTCTGGTATTCTGGTTTTCTGGTACTTTTGGTACTTTGTGAAACTAGGGTTTCAGTTTCTGGGAGATCTAGCCACTAAAAATTTGCGCTAAGAATGCCAAAGTGATCCTTGAGGAAGGGTGCACTTTTCTATATGGTTTTAGGGATGAAATAATTCATCAACAAAATCCCTAATTTGCATGTATGACAACAATGATGTTTTTCACTTTCTCTTGTGAAAGATGCTCTCTTCAGCTTAGCTCTGATACCATGTTAAGGTTTAAGCTATTATTAGAGTTCTTTGCATTTCACTAGATAACAATAGCATAAGATAGGATCACTGAGAAATAAAAAATCACAAGAGACACATCATTTATCCTGGGAAACCCTCATGGGGGAGAAAACCCAGCAAAAATTCCTTATTATAGATAGCCAATACAATTCCAAGAGATAACTCAAAAAAATACAGAAAGTCCTCTCCCAAGAATGCACCTCTCTCTCTCTCTCTCTCTTCTCCAACTACAACTCCAAAAATTGCTTCTCAATGAACAAGTAAGTGTGTGTTTAAGTGAGGTGTTAGCCTCCTTATTTATACAACTCTGGCACGTGTGGAGGTGTCTTTTCACTGGTAGGGCCGACTTCTCAATCTTCCTATTACATTTATGTTTTGACCAATCCATAAAAGGGGATTTGGTCTTTTACAATAGCCGACATGATCAATCCATAATAGGGGATTGATCTAATTAATAATACAACAATAATAATTAGAATACACTTTGCAGTTACATTATTTCAACACATGTCACATGAAAAAAAAGAGTGGGACAAAGCCATTTCTTTTCCTAGAGCACTCAGTGGAAGTACATTCCAAATCAAGAAAATTCTACTTAAGACTTGGACCAAAAATAAATCTCTCCAAGATGAGCATATGGTCCAACATTAGTTCAACTGAAATAATTAGTTTTTCTCTTATTATATAGACCAAAGTTTGGGAACTAGTAGCATCACAAATGGAACCATTCCTTCTTGAGTTGTAAGAAGGAAATCCTCTCAATTGGATGCTTTCTTTTATCAAATCCAAAATCTATCTAGGAGGATAATGCCCTACTTGATGGATACAATTAAAAGTAAAAAGAATATTCTACCAAAATCTTTGAGAAAGTCTTGTGTTTTTATGCAATAATCGTGGTTCTATGTCTAATCAGGAAGGATTATTTTCAAAGTTGTCACTCTGGAAAGGTGCACACAAACATGGTTTTCAAGTCTTGAGTGATTCTCATAATTTGATTTATTGCCAATACCTCAAAAACTGTAATTTGATTTATTGCCAAATCTTTTTATTGTAGACCAAGAATGCAACACACTTTCAGGGTTAACATTAGTCACATGACCTAGACTAGGGAAATGACTGGAAAAATCCAAAGAGAAAGAGTTTGAATCTAATTGGGAAAACTCGAGGCTAACACGAGTTTCCTTCTTACAAATAAGAGTACTATAATACGAGTGGAAGATTGGAAGGGATTGCCTAGAACTACATTGATCAGGAACAACATATCCATAATCAAGGTGAATTTTAGGAAATTTAAAAACTCAATAACTTAAAATAGGTAATTGTTGGTCAAACATAGTTAAACTTGCTGAGTGAATATCTCAAGATTGGGAAAACTTGTCGATATTTGGTGAGTCTGGCTAGATTTAATTGAGTGACATTAAAATGAGAAGGCTTGGCTTGTTTTGGAGCTGAGCTGAGTGAACTCATTGAGCAGTGGAAAAATTTTGCAATCTCGTAAAATTGGTTAGTATGCAACATATATGTACTGAATCAACCCATGCACAAACTAATCTAAATTTTAACATGTGACCTCCTTCTTGTAATTCACAACACTCAACCAGTCGAGCTATATGGAAAATTCGTAACCATGGTAACCATCTCCAAGGTGCTAAATAAACACACTCACATGTGACAGTTATTGTTGAAGTTTTACTTATACATCTAGCCGTTACAGTTCTTCTTTATTATTATAATCATTTAGCACATTAGCTGCATAAATAAGATCACTGAAAGAGAGGAAATCACAGAAACAATAGAGACACACCGATTATCCTGGGAAATCCTCATGGGGGAGAAAACCCAACAAAACTTCCTCAATATAGATAGACCAAAGATCAAACAAAATATCCTCCTCTACTCTTTCACTAGGAAGGGTAGCACATCACTTGACCAAGAAATACCAAGAGATAGACCAAAAACCTTCCTTGACGTCACCCCCAGTTATAGTAGGTTCTCCTCCAAGACTTTCACTCTACAGAGCTGAGTGTTGTGTATGTGCAAATGAGGCACTGGCCTCTCTTATAAATAGTGGTCTAACCAACCTATAATTAGGTTTGGGTCGACCTATCACTTTACCCTCTTAATTTACATTTAGCTATCAAGGCACAATAGGGCCAACTTTTACTGAGGCACAATAGGGCCTAATTAAATATAATATAATAATATTCTTCAACTCTCTCTTAGGTAGAATATTCTTCAAAGTTACAATATTTCAACACCCCCCCTTAACAAGAAGGGTATTCTATTGAAAACATTAATAACAACTAACTGGACTCAATACATCATCAAGAGGAGGGGACATCGTTATCAACATCGGGAACAATTTCGGTCATATCTATAGGTGTAACACCCTGTTTCCCCCAGTTTGTAAAAATAATTGGACTGGCCAAGAACTATGGCAAACTCATAAATGTGAATATGTGATGTAAATGGACCTTGAGGAAAAAGGTCAATGAATGTGAATAACATTATGAATTTTATTGCAGGACTGATGAGAGGGGATGTGCAGAAAAAGATACCACGATGGCGGTGGAAGGCACCTAGAAAGGTGGCGTTAACTTCCACCGAGAATTAATACCGTATTTGGACTCCACTGGCCCAGAGAACCAAAAGCGGCTCGCTGGCCCTGAATTAAATTTCTTGCAGGATGATAGTTAGAGGGTTTAATGAGCGATGGGAGGTGAACCTCCCATCTGTAGAGCCGTCAGGCCTGATCAGCGCGAGGGTAATCATGCCACACGCAACCTCGCAAGAGGATAAGGCGTGGGGTAGAAGCGATTGCAAGGGCAGACGCAAGGGGAGAAGTCTGGCATTACGCATAGTGAGTGATAGTAGAGAGGAAGGATTGCAACCTTCGCTCCTGGTCACTGGCGGACAGAGACGCAGTCTCACAGTATCGTAGTCTCAGCTCGGGGGTGGCTAGTGGTAAATCCGTTGGGAGTCACTGAGCCTACGGTTGGGTGGAAACGAGAACCCCTCTCAGCAGTTGCTTAACCCTGGTGTTATTTTTGATAAGTGTTTTTCCTCTGGTATCTAGAAATATATGTATTCTGATAATTATGCTCATAAGCTGTGAAACTGTGAATGTTTTCATTGTAAGAAGGTCTGTGTGGTATTTTGATCAGTATTGGTAGTTGTATATGCTTATAATAGAAAAACCACGCATGGCTTATGTTGATAAATGAATCTAATTATGCATAAGTTGAACCAAGTCAGACTTCCAGTCTGTTCTCGGGAATTTGTTTCCCCTTATCTGTATCCAGGAATGCCCCGGAATAGACCTCTTCACAGAGATTCCCTCCTTGGAAAGGTTTACCAAGAACCTGGAAAAAGGACTTGAATGTGCAAGTCTTAACAACCCTATACGAAGAGGAATTACCCTCTTAAAATCCCGAAGTAGCAGCGTAGGGATAAGTATTGATCAACGGATGAGATCCTGTTGGGGGATCTGCGGTCATTCACGACCGTTAAATCGAAGGAATAAACGAGGGCGTGAATTGCCTTAACCCTTTTTCCTCTATCTTCGTGAATAGCGAGGAAATCGGAATCATAGACCCTCGGGGTCCATGAGAACATCTGGATCGTTGGTTTTTCCACGTCCAAGGAGCAGTGGGAAAGGGCACGACATCGGGACCGATCTGAACCGTTAGATCTTAGCTAGAAAACCTGATAGTCGTTAGATCTATAGGGAGATAGATGAGGGTTAATCCCTCGTGAATAGGGGAAAAATAATCTGAGCCATCCATCTGAGGAGGACAGGTGGTAGAGATCCAGGGATCTCGCGAACTTGGAGGTTCGCAAGGTAAGAGCCCAAAGGTTGGATGTTCCAAGCCGCGAGTGGCGAAGCCACGAGAGGATCAGGATCGTCCATCCGAGGAGGACACATGGCAGAGATCCAGGGATCTCGCAAACTCGAAGGTTCACAAGGTAAGAGCCCAAAGGTTGGATGTTCCAAGCCGCGAGTGGCGAAGCCACGAGAGGATCAGGATCATACATCCAAGGAGGACATGTTGCAGAGATCCAGGGATCTCGCAAACTTGGAGGTTCGCAATGTAAGAGCCCAAAGGTTGGATGCTCCAAGTCGCAAGTAGCGAAGTGCCAAGAGCCGAGCCGAGAAAACATGTGGCAAAAATTCAAGGTGGGGCTCGCGTGATTGACGGGTGGACATGCATTGCCTAGAGAAGGGAGTCAATGTTCCATTTACTTCTCATGTCTCGGGGATTCATGGGAGAAGGGCATGAGAGCTCAACCCTTGGACTTATCAAGTCACGAGTAGCGAGAACGCGAGAGGGAAAATTAAATATCGCCTCTCGAAGGTTCGTGAAGGGAAGGTGCCAAGATTTGACGCTACAACTTGCGAAGGCGCGAGTTGCGAGCAGTGCGAAGGGAAGGTCAACCTTCGCTAACTTTCAAGTCTCGGAGGATCGCATAAGAGAGGAACAAGAGTTCACCCGTTGAACTCACGAAGCGACGAATAGCGAGAGGAGCTAGAGTTTATCCTAGTCGACAGTCATGTGCAGAGGACACTGACAGAAGGAAGCTATACCCATTTCGTGATCTCGGGTATCGGTGATTTGTGAAGAAAATTCGAGGGCCTTCGACTCACGACTCGCGAGGTCGCGAGTTGTGAAAGGTGCCTGCATTTAGGCGCGTATGTGGTCCTATCGAACTAGGGACTAAAGAAAGGGAGCTAGTTCTTTGTCGTTAAGCAGTGGGTAGATCTGGACAGACAAAATCTACGTGCCCAGATCTACGGCCAGGGCTTCATTCCGAAGCCCCCTCGCCATTCTACCTCCAGGATTGGATTCAATTGTATCGCTGAGTCGCGGAACCCGAAAAGGTGCCTGGTTTGGTTGGCCTGTGGTCCTAACCCACGATCACAGGGAGGTGAACAGGGAAGAACTAGCCTGGACTAGACCCCCGTAAGAGCTCATGGATTCTGTCCCTTAAGGAAAAACAGAAATTTTACTACGTTACAGTGGGTACGTGACAAATTGGTATCAGAGCATGGTTACAACACTCGGCCTGATTGGGCTCATGAACAAGTTGCGCATAAGCTCTGTTCGAAGCACTCCTACGACGAGTAAGCCCCTAACTTAACTCTCTTATCTAGGACTAAAAAAAACTTGGAAAATGAGAACCCGACTGTGTATGCATGTGAAAGAGTTATAAATTATGCACAAAATATAAAAATGTATTTAACTCTCGACTAATAACCAGCATTTGTCTTTTCACTCAAGAGGACGATCAACCGCAGGAATCTACAGACGCAGAGTATGGTGACTCACCAAGAGGTGGGAGAAGGCTCCCACAACAGAGACAAAGAATTTGACAAAAGAAGAGGAATAGGAACCCCTCCAGACCTAGCTGAGACTGTGAGGAGTCTCATGGTTGAACTGCAAAGCTGCAAGGCCGACAATGAAAGGATGATGAAAGAACAAGAAAATAAAACCGAAATTAATGCAGTTTTACTGCAGAGCTTATCTGACCTACAACGACAAATGCAGCATGAACTCGAAGTGCAGAAACATGGTCGTATTAGTGGCCATATTGAGAGGAGCACCTCAAGAAAGGTCCACCCAAGAGGTAAAGGACCAATGCCAGACGATTCCACAGAGAAGGAAGCTGGCGATTTAGAAGGCTCTTCCAGCAGCAGGACCAGTTCCTATTCTCGAAGAAAATAGAAGAAGCAAAAGACTTCCAAGAGTCATAAATTTGAGGAATTCAGAAAGGCCAAGCCTCCCTCCTTCGATGGTGAGATAAAGAAGGGAGAGGAAGCCAAGGCATGGCTACTTGGACTGAACAAATATTTCAGAGTCCATGATTTTTTAGAGAATTTGAAGGCCTGAGTAGCCACTTTGAATCTGAATGGAAAGGCTTCCATCTGGTGGGAAGACCTTAAGAATATGAAAGGGGTCCACGAGGAGGACCTGTCTTGGAAATGGTTTGAGAAGTACTTCCGAAATAAGTATTTGTCGGAAAGATACTTCGACGAGAAGGCTAAAGAGTTTTATGAACTCAAACTGGGACAACTTACTATGGAGGAATATGTCAACAAATTCCTCGACTTGTTGAGATATGTACCCTACATCAAAGCAGAGAAGGCGAAGGCGTAATGCTTCATCAGTGGGCTACCCAAGGAGTACCGAAACTGAATCGAATTCGACGAGCCAAAGACTTTAGAAGACACTATTCGAAAAGAAACATATTGTCATGAACAATATGGACATTGGGCAGAGTCTCGTGGAGACTGGAAACAGAAGAGTGGTTCGAGATTTCAGAAAAAGGGGATCAACTCCTCAGGATTTAAAAACTACAAGAAGAACCCCAGAATGAACTATCTAGCCTGGAGTGTACTCCAATAGAACTTTCCATCATCATACGGAAATAAAACTTCTGGACCTATACCAGTGAAGACTGATAACCCAAAGAGAGAATCTCTGAAATGATGGGGTTGCGGAGAAGAGCATCTCCTGAGAGACTGTCCACACCGACAACAGAACAGTCGGAAAGTTCATAATATGCAGGAAGCTACCACAGTCAATGATGTGGCAAGGAGTGTGCCACAGATTTATGCAGCCTTGGATAATAACCAAGCTGACCACCAAGCTTCAGTGGTGGAAATAGAAGGTACGATTTTCAACCATATAGTGTCTGTTTTTATTGACCCTAGTTCAAATTTGAGTTATATAGCCCCTAGAGCTGTTGATAAGTGTAAGCTACAACCACAGAAGCAAACCAAGCCATGGTTGGTACAGTTAGCCATTGGCACCAAAAGAAAGGTGGTAGAGGTCATACCAACCTACCAGTTAATGTTGGGTGAATTCCCCACCCAAGCAACCCTTAATGTATTACCCCTGGGATCATACGACTTGTTGATTGGTATGGACTGGCTGGCCACCCATAAAGCCAAACTGGACTGTTACCACAAAACCTTAG
>JASDQU010013214.1:531-10742 GCA_032191745.1 Picea mariana
AGGAGGTGTTGATGGAGGTGAAGGAGGAATGTGAGGATGGTCCTCTTCCTCTTCACTTTTTCCCTTTGAATAATTACCCAAAACTGGTCGCTTCTGTTCTAAATAATCTTCGTACAAAACTGTCACCATCTCCGACATAGCATGGAATGTTTTCCGGAACTCTTTCTCATCTTGGGAAATCCCTTCTTCCCATGCCATCTTCTCGCTGTGAGAAGCTCTCTTTCTCAATCCAATTAATGGATTCTCTACAACAAGCTATCCTTCACCACGCTTTAGCTTTTCCCTGGTTAACATGCAAAACTCAAATCCAAACGTCAACTAGCTCTGATACCACTTGATTCGTAGGATCTTTTAAATGACTATGGTTGAGTTTTAATTTTGCATGCGTTAATTAACCATTTGAGAAACTTAGTGAAAGAATGAGGAAAGAAGAGGAATTATAACAGCAATATACACATTTGCAGATCTAAAATGAAAGAATAAACAGCAAAACCATAACATGCAGATTGATAATGGAGTTCGGCACAACTTTGCCTATGTCTCCGGGCCTTTTTCTCTGTGGGGGAGGCTTCTTTATTTCTGTTCAAATGCTCAAAAGTACATCGCTGCAATGCCAAATGTCTACAAGACTGATCTGGTCATGTTCCTCCAGATCTCTAGAACCCTACAAAGAAAACAACACGCAAAACGGACGTCCGGAGCTCCCAGAAATGATCCGACAGCGTCTCCTTCTCAAAAGCTTCTCTGCATCAAAATGGCTTTGGCTTGGCTTTTCTTCAGCATAAATCTGCTCTGACTTATCTCTCATGGCCTCAAACAGGCCTGGTTTATATAACCTTGAAGTTGGTTGCTCATCTCCAACTTCCTCCAAGAATTTGGCCTCCAAAAATGCCCAATATCCCCCAAAAATGGAGAGAATCAGCTAAAAATAGGCATTTTAACAATAAAAAAAACCAAACTATGGCATAAAACCCATTTTAGTTACATAAATCAGGCGCACCCTGGGCGTGCACCCTCTGACATGGTCATATGGAGAGCCATGTGGCCATGCCCCCATACGTGGCCCCCTTTCTCGGTACTAAGTCTTGGTCCTTTGGCATCAACATAGGACCCGTGGCTTTAACAACTTAACCCCCCGCGCATATAGGGCTGGCCCCTGGTTCTGTTGGTGCATCCATAGGACCCGCGGCCAATTGTTTTAACCTCCCACGCATATAGGGTATGGTTTGGTGCCCATTTATATGGCGTGGTCCCATGAGATCTGTGTGGAACCGAGGGCTGGGGCTAAGCCCCGACCCTTTTCCCCGCCAACCATACATTAATACAATCATAAATACAATTTATGACGTACGGATAACAAGCACCACCAGCCGCCCAGGTGGCTAGCCTGTTCTGCCAGTCCGTTCACCCCCGGGAGGTCACGAGTTCGACCCTCGGCCATGCCAAAACAATTTTAAACATATAAACCAATAACCAATCACGGGGTGCCATGTGGCATCCCTTGACTGGGCCACATGGCACCTTAACCACCAACCAAAACACACCACGTGTCAGCTGATGATTGGTCCACATGTCTTCCACGTCAACTGTCGTACTGCCACCTTTCAGTCTGCGTGTCTTCCCTGTCATCATGTCGTACTGCTCTGTCATCTTGCCACGTCAGCTGCTAACATCACCCCATGCCACGTGTCACCCTTACAGTGGTGACATGTGTCACCTTCGGATAGGTCCAGCCGTACGCCCAAACATCCAAATCTTCCTGACACATGTCATCTCCTAGAGCTACCACGTGTCACCTGTATGGAACTGCCACATCAACGTATGGACATGCCACGTCAGTGTCCGTATGGACTGTACAGACTGCACAGTCAGCAATTTTTTTTGCCTGTTTGACTTATCGGACAGAACGCGATATCTTCTCCATACGGAGCCCGTTTAACAAAGTAAATATACCACTGGAATCAAGAAGACGATACAGACGCAATGGCATAGGTTTCGTTGCATTACGAGCACTTTCATTTTTGAG
Source organism: Picea mariana (assembly GCA_032191745.1). NCBI lineage: Eukaryota > Viridiplantae > Streptophyta > Pinopsida > Pinales > Pinaceae > Picea > Picea mariana. The sequence continues at coordinate 2,558 of JASDQU010013214.1, forward strand.
CATTTTTCAAGCCCTATCAGGCTTCTGGATCCGATTTCGGATCAAGAGATGGATTTTGCTTCAACAACCTTTGAGAATTATGCATTCTCTTCCTTACCATAACCCAAACTTTCAAATGGTGTTCTTGGTACTACCTCCAATGAATGAGTGACTCCTTGGCCATTAGTTCCAAGTCCAACTCCTCAGTATCCCATCTTCTTGAGGAGATTCATTCCAAAATTATTAGCATATTGAGATGAAAGAGAACATGTTGAAACACTTTCCCTGCATACCTCAGTTTGAGTTTGTACATATATAGTGGATGACAATCTCCTTTGCATTGTGGACTCTTCTTTTTCCTCCACTTTTTCACCATTCTAGATTTTGGCCAAGAGGTCATCCTTGGTTTGCAGACTTTCTTGAAGCTCTTGCTTCTCCTCTTCTGCAACTTGCATAAGTCTTTTGAGTTATGCATTATTTGCTTGAATGATTTGATTTATCTTCTCCAATTCTTGAAGCCATTCTTTCTTCCATCCTTTGCCCATGATGATATTCTCAATATGCAAAAGTGTCAAACCTTCTATGATGCCACTTGATCTGAAAACTTGGTGAGAATATTCTTACATCCAAATTTTCAAAATAAGATCTTTTACTCACGAAATTGCATGTGAATAAGGGAAATTTGATTAATTAACCATGCTTCATTAAGGAAATAATCACATAAAATTGTCAAACTATTGTGTATGTTTATAAATAAAAACTCTACTTATCCAAGGAAGAATGCATCCATAGACACACATAGAACATAGACAACAATGTGATAACGGAGTTCACCAGACCCCCTGGATACCTCTCTGGATTCATGAATAAAATGAACCTTCTTTATTGATTTTGCTTCAAAAGGGCTACATAAACAAGCCTACAACATGTTTCTCCTTTACAGATACATCCTATGAATCAACAAGATCTCAATAATATTTACACAAGATCTCCCCCTCCTGACCCCCAAGAAGGGTTTATATAGAATCTCCATCTAAACCACCTCAATATTTTTATGGAGATAATATATGTCAAGATCCCGTAAATTAGGATCTTGGCATATCTCAAGGGATTTGGTTGGGGCATATATCTCAACCATACTTGAGGATCTCAACTCCCCATAGGACTCTCCTTGAGACTAGGGATTAAAAGCCAACATGGCTTTTGCACCAAATAATCCCTTTTAAAATAATGAAAAATACATAATTATGAGAACCCTATCTCATGTATTAATTATTTTACAATGCCATTTTTCCCACAACATCAACAAGAATAAATCCCTAGCATATGAATCCTAGTGAACCTCATTTCAACTGCATCGGAAAGCTTCATGCGAGCTCTTTATTGGATGGATAATATTGGTAGTATTGGAGCCAACTAAAAATATGTCGACTGTGAAGATCCTCCTGGATAAAGTAAGGCCATGGATGTGTGGTTGAACCTATGTAGAAGGTTCTGAATTGTCTTGTTTAAATAATAGCTTGAGGCAGGTGCACTTCACCCCTCAAAAAATGCTGGTGTAAAATGATGAAAGAACAAGGAGAAAAGATGATTTGTTGTTAGGAATAGAAGGCAACATGATTGTGCCTTTAGAAATTTCATGTAAATGATTGTGAACAGATCACGAGTGAAACAATTTAAATAAATAAGCATATAAAACTTGTAAAGTGTGCCTATGGTAGACATAGTATGTTGATGCACGGGGTTAAGTGCATGGAAGCACAGTTCGAATGAAGGTTGATAACATAAATATACATGTTTGAATGTATATTTGGAATGCATAATAATAATGCATGATTATATTCCTTATGGAATATCAGGAAACATTATGAAATAATGAATATGAGATTGACTCAGGGTTGATATTATTTTAGAAAGGAAGGAATAGGCAATAAGGAAAGTCACATGTTGAAGAAGTTCCTTGTGGAAGAACTATCTAAAGAGATATATCAAGAGAACAAAGGCATAACATTAATGACTATTGGAAAATTAGGCAGTGGAATACAAGCCCATTTGTATAAGAATCATGGATTACATTTTAAAATATAATGCATTGATGAAGGGAATGCAAGTGAATGATTGATCACCTTAATTCCAATTATGGTTGAGGTGCATAGATGCACTTCCATGATCTTGAATTGTGAACTATTTTTGGATGATGTAGTATGATGCTACATCTAGCAAGGGTCAAGATGAAGACTTGGCTGAAACTTCCCAAGGAAGAGAGGTAGAAGATCCCAGAAGGGGATGAATTTTGTAAGAAATAAATGAGAAAATGAGGAACACTTTCCTCACTTTAAAACTTTGATTTTCTTAACATAGTTGTAAAACTTAAAAATAATAGTTGTGAAAGCAAAGGAAAATAAACAAATGAATATGTTTACAAAGAATGACCTTGGTTACAATCCATGTTATGCAAAGGCAATGAAGCCTTGGAAATAGCTCAGTAGAACTGGAATTTTTCTAATTGTGTAAAGGAGTTGGAAAAAGGGAAGAGTCACTTAACTCCTTTCTTAGTGTTTATTGTGTTTCTCTAGGATGAGAAAACTGAAATGTTGCTATGTGTGGATGATTCCAGCATGAGAATGTTGGTAGCTACATGATTGTAGAGACACCATAAATTTTAATTATGTTTACACTCATGGAAAACATTGAGTAATATGATAGAATGCGTACATATATCCTAGAACATACCTGAAAGGTTTTGTTGATCTGAATACTATGGTACATGCATTTTTTTTAACATGACAACCAATATAATTATGAAATGTGATGATGCATGTTATGTATAGGAAATGAATTAGAGATATTGGGGAAGGACACCTGCCAATGGTGGACAAACTCAGGTAGAGAATAAATAAGATAAATTTGTTTATAGAAAAGATTGATGAAGGGACTTTGAGAATCCCCATGAAGCACCACTGATGAGGTAATATCATATAGGTGATAGCATCCAAAACAAGTATAAATAATTCTTTCATATGTAGCATGAGAATAGAAATGGATTGTGTAAGAAAACCTTCTAAAATATTTATATCTCGATGATATGCATGTAAAATTTATTGGTTATTGCATGTCATTGACACCCAAGAGGGATAAGGTTCAGGAAAATAATATGAAAAATGGAGGGTAAAACCTCTGGGATTCAAGGAGGTTTAAAATCCTTGAATGAAAATTCATAAACAAATGTGGCATATATATAATAATTAGTCATGAATGGTTATGAACATAAGTGCTCATAAAAAACACATTGGTCAATGCATGCCTATGTTTATATGAAATTTTAATTTCATATTGTGTTATGTCGATTTGAGGATATGATCAACTCAAGCAAGAGGAACAGTCTTGTTGTGATAATGAATGTTGATAGATAATCCATGTTATGAGAGGATAGTTGAGTCCCAACACACCATGGAAAGGGTACCTAATATGAAAAGTAATCAATATAAAATCAATGCAAGGGTGCATTGTGTGCAAATGTGGCCATAGGCATTGACATATTGGTTAAATTTATTTAATATTTAAATTGCACTTAAAAATTTGGTATGTTGAAATGAAGCATGGGTAAAGAATGATATTTCATTTTTCTTTATGTCATTGAATAGATGAAAGTGATTTGATTGTTAAAATGCAGAGTTTTGAAAATATAATGTGCATGAGAACTAACAATTTGTTTGGTTGTGTGTGAATATGGAATGAGGAAGAATAGTCTTGGATATGGTAGAAAAAGTAATCCCATAAGGAAGACCAATGCATGCTGAGACAAACTAATATGAGAACTAAGTCTCATACTTGTGAATATGGTTCATGTATGGAACTGATTTGGAAATGGAAATGTGAAATTTGAAATCTGTGGGAAACGAATTTGAAAAGTTTGATTAAACTGATCATAGAATCTCACAGTTATTGTATGTATGTGACACACATGAGATGAAGGATCTGTCTTGTAGGGATATATGATGGTTTTCAAGATGCGAATGCATGGAAATGGCTACTATTGTGATAGGAGAACCATGTGATATTCCATTATCACCATAAATAAGGTCATGTTGTTGTAACACACGCTGGAGGGATGCCTCAATAGATCAATTCAGATGGGTGCCTCACTTGTAAGACTTGGTAAAATCTTTGAAACTCTTCTTGTGTGAGAAATCCTTGGAAGACAATATGGATTGTCTGAGCGAATATATCGCAGAGAAAGGGATGCTTGAGCCTGAGCCTGGAAGGTAAGTGACTACAAGGAAGACGTGACTTCAATAATTCTTGTAAATTGTTGATTGGGATCATGAGTACAATAGGTATGTCAAGGAAAACAATGATCCAAGTCAGTGAGACAACCATATGGATGTAGATCCAGGAACTTCAAAGATAATTATTCTACAAATCTGTAAATTATTCCTCTTGAACTGTGAACAACAATAAAAAAAATAATTCATAAAAATGGACTAATGTGCTTATTTTTGAAATTTTTATAGGATGTTTTGAAATACCAGAGTCTGAGTGAGGACACAACTGGGAGGAAAAAGAAGATAATGCTAAGGTAATTGAAAGACAAATACATGGAAGGTGTTTTTGAGAAGAACATCGAGGATGGTGTTCATTTGAAGGGGAAGGGGATTGTAATACCCCATTCTATAAACCATGATTATATGTATTTAATGATTATTAATGATTTCCATACAATGTAATATGAACAATGTAATTTTATTTTTGCAACTAGTTGACTAGTGGGTGAAGCCTTGAAAGTACTAGCCATGATACCACTAGAGGAGAGAAGGAGGGAGACTATTGAGGGGGGGTGAATTATGCTAAGATGACCCAAATATTCTTACTAATGTGTTTAATTTGGAAATAATAAGTTATTGACCTTTCCTAGTTTTTATACAAATCAATTAATGAGAAGGGGTTGGTAGTTAAATAACCAACTACCCCAATGAATAGAAGTATGGGGAAGCATTGGTTAGGACAACAGAATTTGTCAGCCAAATCTACCACCACATACCCATTCCACAATCCCTAAGTTTAACCCATGTGGAAACCACATATTTATTCTGACAGAAGAAAACAATGGGACTCGTCGAGAACCTTCCCAAGTAACTACATGCAAGAACTGCATGAGAAAAAAGGGGAGATAGAACAGGTATCTATGGTCGGAGACAGAACTCAGAGGAGTTATGATTAAAGTTCTGTAGAAAAATTGAAATATAGTGTGTTGGATAGAGGAACACCATAGGCTCCTGAGTCATTTTCTTGACTTGATGAATCGACATAGAGATAATTCCCCGATGGTATCATGGTATGCCAAGGGGGTGGCCACTGTCCAAGTTACTGAGCGAGCAGATCCTATGGTTGAGTGTCATACAAATGGATCATATTTTAGGTGAACTAAATATCTAGGCAAGGCTAAAAGATAACATTAATATACAACATAATGGTCCTTCTATCACTAGGCTCTAGACTATGAAGGAATCCATTTTAGATGTGGATGATTCCATGCATGTGGACACCTAGCGAGAAATTTCACTCTAGAGAAGAAGTGTTGATATCAGTTCAAAATGTTATTGATGAAAAAGAAAAAGAAAGACCAAGTGTCTCATACAAGAAGTCACTGACCCCACATGGGTTACCTCCTCCCTCGGATAACCCCTATAAAAATCAAGATACTAAAAGAAAAATATTTTTTTTCCGAGTAGAGTCACCTCCAGATATACTCTTAGTAAGATTCCTCTTTCCTCTCATACAGTTTCTTCCTATTCCAAAGAGTGTATCTCATATAGCTCAAAATAAGTTCCTGTGTTTGGGGACCCTTCTAAAAAATATTTCCTTTTGGAACTTTCAAGATACTTTGATTCACATCCTAACCCTTTGATCCCCATTTATGTGTCTATCATTTTATTCCCCACTATATCCTCCTCCATTCTCTATTATCATCGTTCTCTCGACCCTTCTATGATCCCTACCTCACTTCCATGCTCTACCCCCTGAAATGAAATCTTTGCTCCCACTCTCGGCCCCAAAATCTTATTTTTATAGGCATCCTATAAGGTCTTGATAGGTACAAGGAGACATATATAAAGGATCCAAGAGAGAGAGAGAATGATTCATTTCCTTAGAACAAAAACAAGCCACCTTGGAAATTTGAGCAGGGAGATAAAAATATCTAATTGGGACCCTTAGATCAACTTCCCCTAGCCAGGTGTGAAAATGATTATCCTCTCTAACAATTGTCACGGGCTAGCCAACCCCACCAAAAATTCTTCCATTAGAAGACTGTCAGAGATCCATGATCTCACTATTCTTCTATTAAATTAACTATGATAGGTGGTGATAAAGAAATAAAAACCTTCTCTGCATCCTATATTGAATGGGAGTTTTTGGCCTTGTATTCCCATAAAAGATATGGTGGGTTTTTTACTAGATGGAAAACAATCTCTTTAAAATTGATCAACTCATGGGCCATGCAAAAATATTTTTCAATACCCTCTACCTACTTTGGATCGTGTTCTCAGAAGGGGTGATTTGAATTTCACTTTGGAGGATTATGATATCTATGGTTTAGCGAATTAGAAGGACCTTCTAGTATACTTCTTCTTGTAAAATCTGGAGGACATGGGTAATTTTTACATTCATCCAATAAAATACTCTCCCACCTAGAGGAACATGCTCTCAGCTATAGATAGAGTTTCAAAATGTTTAGAAATATTTCTTTTCTTTGTAGGTCCTTATTTAGGAAAACTTTTGGACTCGATAATTAGTACCCTCACAGGGTGGGGCTTGAGATCACAATCCAATTCTCTTAGATATTTATCCAAGAACAAAAAAACCACCTAGCCCCTTCAAATTCAACCCATGTTGGTTGGAGGAATATTCCTATATCTAGGACATCAAAACTAATTAGATTTCCTACAATCCAAATTTACCATAATCTCCCATGATTTAGTTTTTTTCTAATATCAAAACGAAAAAACATGTCTCAATTTCTTGGAATAAGGACAGAAGGAAGAAGGAAATCAACACCTTGCTAGATATAGAACATAAATTAAAATACATGCAAGATAAGGAGGTTGATGAACCTGTCTCCAAAGCACAAAAATAAGATTTACAAAGACTAGAACAAAGAAGAAGAAAAATCCTATTGAACAGGGAGAAGGAATAGTGCTTGAGGAGTTGACCCCTCTGGTTACAAGTAGGAGAGGAAAATACTAAATGTTTCCATCATTTTGAAAATGGTAGAAATGATTCCAACACAATTTGTTCCATTGATAAACAAGATGGAACAAAATGTTCATCCTTTGAGGATATAGTAGAGGAAATATCTACTCATTTGAAATCCCATTCAAAATTTACCCTAGAGCCACCATAGATACAATTCTCTAGGTAGCAGGTTTCTTCCCCAGTTTCATCAATCAAGTTCAAGGAAATGAAATCCTAATGGAGGAAATATCCAAGGAATAATTGTGAAGGACACTACAAAATTTTCAAAAGGATAAGAGTCATGGCCCGGATGGTTTCACTATATAATTCTACACCGGATGTTTTGACTTCCTAGGAGAGGTTCTACTAAAATTGGTGGAATGATCAAGAAAAAGGTGACAAATACTTGCTCCCTTCAATGCCACATTAATTTATGTTATCCCAAAGGCATATAACCCCCAAACTTTTGATCAATTCAGAGCTATTTCCCTCTACAACAACATGTACAAAATCATCTCAAAGTTGATTGCCTCCAGGTTGAAAAATCATTCAGTGGAATATACAAAATATTTTCTTAGCAGAGGAGAACATGATAATGGGTAGAGTCCAGGAGGATGTTTAGAGAAAGAGGAAAAGTATTTCGGACAAAGAAATGTTGGAGTTAGTGAAGGAATGGGTCCCTAACCCGAGGCAATCCCGCACTAGGGACACCAAGTTCTTCCGACTAGTGGAGGTTTATTGGATGATGAAATTTATGGTGGCCTAGGCCTTGGTCCATCAGAAAGCAGAGTTGTTGGCCACCCACCAGGAAATATGGGTACTGGAGGCCAAATTTGAACTTTTCTGCAAAGAAAAATTCAGCATCAAGTTCCAGGAAAGGAAAAAGACCACCACATAAATGTAGAGGGATGAATTTGATGCAAGAAAGGAGATAAGATGCACCAGAAAAAAACCAATTTCGGTGGTCGAGGAC
>JASDQU010013215.1:0-21570 GCA_032191745.1 Picea mariana
AGGTAAAATGTTTTTATCCTATAGAATTTGGGCGAATAATTTTTAGAATAACAAATCTTTTTTTGGGAAAACCATGGAAAATTAGCCCATGAGCAAAATTTATCCCCTAAAATCATTCCTGTCTCCAGCTTGTGCGAAGGAAAAAATTGGCTCTCCCAACATGTTAGCATTAATTGCCTTGATAACACTTTAGATTTTCGAAGAAAAATGAGAGGGATACGACTCTTCCTTCCTTGAATGTGCACAACTCATGCTAATCAGCTGGCGCATGCTGAGGTGGAGCGATGCTCCTGCATCATACTCCATGACTACAAAAATTCATGAGATCTTTCTCATGAGCTTCCCAACTCTGTTGAAATCCTCCTGGATCCCAAACTTTCTCTTGGAGCTGTCCTTTTGCTCCTCTATTTTGCTACTGCTGCTACTGCATCTTCCCTGCTGCTCATGCAGGATTTCCTCTTTCTAGCTTATTCTTGCTGACCGCTTTTCTGCTGACCTCAACATCAGCCTCTGTATCTCCTCTACGACTTCTTCTAGATGCTTCATTGGCTAGTTCAACTTGTGTAGTCTACTCGGCTGCAACTCTTTATGATGCTCTATGGGTGGATAACCCTGATATCCCATGCTGTTTTCACCCTCTGTGACATTGACTGGCCACTCTGCTGCAGACTCCAATTCCGTAGTCTCATCAATGAACTGCTGTTCAACTACCCCTTATAATAGATGAAATTTTGTTAGTCCTTCATCTGGTTCCATTCCAGCTCTCTCCAGTGAAAAATCGTGCTGGTAAGTCTCCTCTGGCATGGCTATCTCATGGCATCAACCTTTTGGTTCCAGACTATCCAACCAATCCTCTAGTACCTTCAACTCCATTTCCCACTGAGTGAGTAACTCAACTGGGTGCTCCTCTTCTGTTAGGAAAGACTTCAATATCTGCTCCCTCTCCTTCATGACACTCTCATCTCACTATCCTTTTGTTTCCTATGCAACATTTGTGCTAACATCTCCTCGACTGCTTGGAAGGAATATCTTGACTCCTCCAATGACCAAAATGCTCCTCTGATCCTCCCCCTTTGTGATGAAAGTTCAAACTTCGCATCATCTTCATTCATGTGGCTTGCAGCTCCACATGAATCTTCATATGGATGTGGCCTTTCTTCCTTCTCCTCTCCATCTGTCAAAACCCTCTGCTGACATGAACTCTCAGTTGAGATCATCTCTTCTCCCTTGCCCACTTGGAAATTCAGGATGTCTCCTCTGCTCTCCTAGCAGTTTATGAGATCGCCTGATTCCTCCTCATTTCCCACATGGAAACCTACGACAATCCTCCCAGATATCTTTCCCTCACCATCGAGGTTTTAGACATATCTCAACCACCTTTTTAACACCTGTTTTTGCCTTCGGGCCAACAACTTTTGAAAAAGCCACTTAGCTGTCCTTTTCAAAGGAAACTCGTACCTCCAACGTACCTTTTCTTCCTATTGCATCTTAAATTCTATCCTCTCTATCTATGCTCAGATATTACTGAGCTCCTTGTCCATCTCCGCTTTTCTTTTTTGCGGGCAGACTTTTCTTCGACTGCGCTCCTGACCTCTAGCAGCCATCTCGCTTCACCTGCAACCCACCTGGCTATTTATCATCTACTGCACACCTTGCAACAGTTTCCATAGATTATCACACTATTTCTCCTTCCTCTCACCTAAGAGAAAAATTAGGCTCTAATACCACTTGTGGTGCAACACCCCACACCCTTGTCCTTCGGGGTTGCACGACCTCCCATTCTAGGATCATTCTTAAACACCTGAGTCAGATTGACTCTTCGAATCCCTACTGGAACCTGAAAAAATATATCACAGGTCCTTCTTCCTTTGAAGTGCGGGTTCTCTTAACCCTTAGAATAAATTTTGTGGCGGCACTTAGCTCTCTATGCAAGGCCCTTTCTATCACTTGACCTCGGGCTGTGTCCCAGAGCTCAATCACACAAAGTGCTTCGGGCTTCGGGTTTTGAATATTTACATGACAACCAACTCTTACATTCCCAAAATCTGAATCGACGAACTTCAAATGTGCAAGGATCAATGGTCCCTGTCATTCCTTTTGATCGACGATTGCGATCTAGTCCGGACTCCGACCTTCAGGAGTCTCTCAATACCCTTCTCTGATATCTCCCAGAGTACTACTGCTCTGAAATGTGCGGATCGCTTCCATGCATCCCCTCCAGATCCAATGATATGGATTCAAACCACTCTTCATGAGTTCGTGAAGATCTCTGTTTTCCCTTAGAAAAACTTCTAGAGCTCCAACTCTCGTATCTCTTGATATTCTGCCACCTGTCTCCTCCCGACGATGGACAATTTCATGATATTTGGGACTTCGACAAGTCCTCTACCTTCTTGCACACTTAACAGAATTTCTTATCAAGACTTAGACTATTCTCAATCTTCCTCTGCACTCCTTTCAGAGTCCTACACAAATGTTCTGCGACTTTGCTCGACTTGAAAACCTTCAAGGTTCCCAGTTCCCCTGCACCCTTCAATGGAATTTCTTGTGCCCTCCTGGAAACTCATTTCTCTTCCTCCTGAGCTCGTAAGATGAACTTACAATCTCCTTGGCACACTCCTTGCGCTCAGCTAAGATTTTATATGGATTCTCCCTAAGCCCTTCCACGAGTCTTAAGGCATCTCTTTTCCTTTGTCGATGCACTCTTGCAAGCCTTCCTTCCTCAGAGTGTTCAACAACCCTGGGGTTCTCTTAAGGATTTCAACACTTCAGAATGTGTTGTTCTTGTATGCTCTCGTACTTTCTCTATGCCCTCCTAGTAGAGTATTACAGAGTGTTCAGTAAATCTGCACAATGCTTCCTCCCATATAGTCTTTCCTTCCAAGGTACCCAACCAACTTGAAATTTCCCTTCCAGTCTGTGAATTATCCTGGTGTGCCCTCCTGATAGTTTCTCTTCTGACTCGAATGAGTTCAGATGCACACTCCTTGCATTGGCTCATAGAGTTTCTTCCTTCTGTCGCGCACTCCTTGCACTTAGCCTTGAGAAACAGACTTAATCCAACACACTCACAGATAGAAGATTATATCCCTATCCCTGCAGATGATTTCTAACATACATCTACAACTCAAATGCATACAAATTACATTCATGACCAAACATCCATTACACAGAAATTGAAAAATAGGAAAAAATGTTACTTTCTATTAATGGTTGAATGTCCATTACTGTATGTGAGTCTGAACTATAACCGAGTCTCGACTTCCCCCCCTTGTGCTCTATCTCCTACCTCTATTTTCAATGCCTACTCTATATCCTACCTCTATTTGCAATGCCTGTTCTATTGGCAACAATACAAGAGTTTATACAAGAGGGGATCAACGAGCTTCCCTCTAGGGTAAGCTAGTGGTGTCTAATAACCATTCAAAATGCCTGTCTAATGGGCATATTACAATGATTGAAATCTGATCTGAATTGGATGCAGATCCATCCTACCGTCAACCACTTAATGGTGACCTTATCTCCAACTTGTGTGAAGGCACAACTTGGCTCTCCCATTCTGTCAACATTAATTGCCTTGATCACGCTTTAGATTTTTGAAGCAAAATGAGAGGGTGACACCTATCACTTCCTCGAATGCGCACCACTCATGCTAATCATCTGCTGTGTGTTGTGGTGGAGCGATGCTCCTACATCATCCTGAAAAATTTAATACTCTTTTGATATGATTTCTCTACAATCCAATTCTAAATTTTTTGTGCAATCTTCCTTTCACAACATGCTTGAATTCATCAAAGGTTAATATTTTGAAATCCCTATACAAATGTTATGCACCATTTCTAGCTTTCCTCATTCATAAAGACTCAAAAAGTCCCCACTATGATGGCTATCCTCTTCTAAAATATAGTGATTTTTAATTAGGTGAAATATTGTTGAGATCTTAGAACAATCATGATGTAGAAAAATGAAGTACCATTTTCTTCCAGCATGCAAAATTACTTTGGTGGCCATCACTGGCCTATCTTGTGAAATAAATTGTATATTTATTTCATTGCTAGACCCTATCATTGCGCCAATTTGAATTGATAACATCTTAGTTTTTTTTTCCAGGTTACATTTCCTTGGGAAAAACTGAAGCAATTCCCCTCATTTCAAAGATGGTACCCAAGGTAAACCCTAGAATCATCAAGGCACAAGGCTGATCAACAACATGGCTCGAATCCATCAACAATTTACTCATTTAGATCTTAACATTTCACATGTGAGAATCAAACCTGGGTGGGGAGGATAACAATAATTCCTCCCAACCTCTCAAGCTAAACCCAATTGACAGAGAACACATATTATCTACAATTTATCTTCTTGAGATTGGGTCATCTAATTCCTAGTCCTTTGTAATTAACTACTTGTCCTTCATTTCATATTTGGTCCTCTTCATCTATAGAAAGATTTGTAGTTGTTGTTTCTACTCATACCCCTTCATATTTGCTATATTTCATCTATTCCTCTCATACTCGTGGATAAAAGAGTGAGAAGGCACTTCAATGCCTATGTCTATCATTTCAATATGCCATTTCAAATGGAGACACCAACAATGGAGCATTGTTTGCTGGGACAACAATGTCCTTCCTTAACTCTTTGTAGAATAGATTATCTTATTATTTTTTCTGTGGAAGTGTATTTTTTTGCAAGGATCCTTTCCCTTGAAGGGCCCTTACATACCATTTGAGTTGAATACAACATAAAAATGTTTCCAAGTATGTCTCTTTACAAGCATGAATCACAAATTTTAGAGAAAATGTTGAAAATTTTGACATTTTTGACATCAAAATTTTGATGTTAAAATCATCGATTCTTTATATAAATTGTCTTTTAAAATTGCATGGGTTTCTAAGTTTTGAACCTAGTCACACCCTTCCCCTATTACTTGGAAAGTCACAATTTTAGGAGATAATGTCCCTTGGGTTGTTGAGTTCAATGCAACATGACAACTTATAAGGAGAAACATCTCTTCCTCATTTGGAAATTAAGGAATACATATTTGTTCATGAAAAATCATTATAGTAAATTCTCTATCTAGTATGGAGAATCCATAATATGTGAAACTCTTTATTTACAGATTCTAGTGTAGTTTTCAATGATCGATATGGTGTAAATGTGTTTAAACTGCACAAAATAGATCTAGCTAGAAAATACTACACACATTTGCAGAGAGAAATTAAGAAAGAAGAAGAAGGAGAGAAAGAATAGAAGAATTCTCATTAACTGTTAATGAATAATGAATAATTTACACATGATATACTATGTATAACTCAATGTGTGCACACTGGAGGAGAACCAATGTGCCATAGTGGTGTTCTAGAGTGATCTGGACACACACCAACAGTTACGGGATTGAACTGCCACCTAGTCTAGTCTCTAAGGAAGTTACGGGAATGAACTGCCACCTAGCTGAGTTAACTAGTCAACTAGTCTGGTGATGATCCCAAGGAAATTGTGCATTATCATGGTGATGATCCCAATCTTGCATGGTGACAAAACCAATGAAAAATCTAAACTCAACTCAACTAGTCAAACTGAAGTGTTAACTGAAAGAGAATATTATCTAGGTGGAATATTCTCCCCTAAAATATAGGATAATGGATAATGACTAATAAACAAGGAAAAAACTTAGGAAAAAGAAATCCTAGGTGTGTGTGAAGTAACTCCAACACCCTTGCTGAACATCACTAACTTCTGCTCAGTGAAGGTCTTGGTGAATATGTTTGTTATTTGTTCTAATGAAGGACATAACTGTAGGTCAATGATACCCTCATGTACTAAGTCCCGAATGTAGTGCATGTGGATCTCGATGTGCTTCATCCGCTTCCTTTGAACCGGATCTCTGCAGAACTTCAAAGTTCTCTGGTTGTCACACCAAATGACGATCGATCGATGAAATTGAATTCCCAACTCAGTGAGAAAATTCTGTAGCCACATAGCCTAAATGGTTATGTTAACTACCCCTCTGTACTCTACCTCGACTGAAGATAAAGCAATGGAAACTTTCTTCTTTCTTGACCAACAGATAGGTCTGGAACCAAGACTGAGTGAGTAACTAGATGTGGACTTGTGATCGGTGCTATCACCATATTAGTCAGAATCAGTAAACCCGATGAGATATAATGTAGATTCTACTGCATAATGAATCCCAAAGGTGATGGTGCCATGTACGTATTGAAGGATATTGTTTGCAGCCTTCCAATGTAGCTCATACGACTCCTGCATGAACCTGAAAACTGCACCAACTGCATAGGAGAGGTTTGGTCTGGAGCATGTGAGATACAACAATATCCCCACTAGTTGTTTGTACAATGTGCTGTCAACCAGTGGAGTCTCCCCACCATACTCAAGTTTGACTCCTGATATGAAAGGAGTCGGAGCAGACTTGCACTCTGTCATGTGAAATCTCTTAAGGAGATCTCATGCATACTTGGCCTGAGACAGTTTGATGCTTGATGCATCCTGACTAATCTTGAGTCCAAGGAATAAGTGTAGTAGACCCATGTCCGTCATCAAAAACCTATCATGTAGAATCCCCTTGACTGCAACAATCACTGAAGTCGAGCAACCAGTGATCAATAAATCATCAACATATAGAACTAAGAGTAGAAGTGAATCAACCATCCTGAGCATGTAGACATTCAGGTCTAATTTAAAATGTACAAAGTTGTGTGACAACAGGTAGGATTCCATCTTGGCATACCATGCCCTCGGAGCCTGCTTGAGTCCATAAAGGGACTTCTTCAGTCGACAAACCAAATATGAGTCCTGCATAAATCCCCGAGGTTGCTCCATGTATATATCCTCAGAGAGACCACTATGAAGAGACACATTCTTCACGTCCATCTAATGGACTTCCCATCCTTTGGCTATCGTAATGGTAATTTCCAATCATATGGAATCCATTTTCACTACTGGAGCCAAGGTCTCATCATAGTCAATACCATGAACCTGCTGAAAGCCTTTGGAAACAAGCCTGGATTTGTATATGTTAGTCTGTCCATCCACTATTCTCTTGGTCCTATAGAACTATCTGCATTTGACAATTTTTCTCCCAGAAGGAAGGGGAAACAAATCCCAAGTATAGTTCTCGAGGAGGGAGTTGTACTCCTCCTGCATGGTGGATTCCCAAAAGGAATTTCCAACAACCTCTCGATAAGACTGTGCATATGAAGAATGAACCAAGAAAATATTCCTGGAGGGAAATGGTTTAGTGGTAGTGAGTGAAATAGGAGGCTCCTCGAAATTAGATTGAGTCCTCCTAGTATCAGCTATATAACCAACGAGATCCCCTGCATCCTGAAGAATAGTCTGTGCCCACTTGGGCCTCTGCTCTGGCTCTGCAACTGCATCTGGATACTATATTGAATCTGAATCTGAATCATTTGAGTCCTCTGAATTAGAACTCTCATCTGAAGAATATTTAACATGTGCATGCTCATCATCTTAGACAGGTGGAAGAATGAAGGTGTCTGGATGCAACTGCTGAGGTACATGCAAGACACTTTCCTGGAATTGGACACTACACTCAATAATGAACCGGTCCAAGGAAAGATCAATAAGCCTATATCCCTTCACACCGTTTGGGTATCCAACAAAAATACACTCAGTGCTATGTGGATAAAGTGCCTTCCTCTTTTTAAAGGGAATCCAGGCCCATGCACATGAACCTAAAATGCGAAAGTGGGTCACTTCCAGTTTGAGGCTGCTCCAAGCCTCATAGGGGGTCTTATCCTTGACATATCTATGGGGAGATATGTTTTGGATGTATGTTGCACATGTAAGTGCTTCATCCCATAGTCTCTGTGGTAGTGAATTTGCATGCAACATGCAAGATGCCATCTCCTTTAGAGATCTTTTTTTCCGCAACAACTCTGTTTTGCTGCAGAGTATAGGGAACTGTGTGCTGCAAATGAACCGCTGCCTCATGGAAAATATTATGGATCTCATGATTTACATATTCTCCCCCATTATCAGTTCGGATGACTTTGATCTTCTTTCCGGATTGTGTCTCAACCATGGCTTTGAAATATTTGAGGTGTTGAAAGACCTCAGATTTTTGCCTGAGAAAGTAGATCCATGTAAAACGTGAGAAATCATCAACAAAAATTAGAAAAAACCTCACTTTTCTGATGGATGGATGTGGAAAAGGACCCATAGGGTCACTGTAGATCAGATCTAAAGGTGCTGAATCTCTCTGAGACTTTCCTTTGTCGAATTTCTCTTGAGGGTGTTTTCCAATAACACATCCCTCACATACTCCCTTAGAGAAATGGATGTCTAGTAGACCATCAACCAATATTTTCTTGCTAATATGTTGCATGTATCTGAAATTCAAATGTCTAAACCTTTCATGCCATATCCTACTACTTTCATCAACATGAGTAAGCAGTAAAGTAGAATCAGGTTCAATGAATTCATAAAATGTATACAATCTAGACTGATGATTTACCTCACTAGTAGAAACCCTGGAGTTGGTTTGCATGTCATATATTTCCACAGAATTTGGTGTGAATATGAATTTATTTCTAGTTCCAGAATTCGTCATCTGATACATAGAGAGAAGGCCGACGAAAAGTTTGCGAACATGCAACACATTCTCGAAGCTTCCGTTGGTAAGTTCAATTCTTTCTTTGTCAGTGACTTCGACATAAGAGTTGTCCCCCATCAGAATAGGAGGACCTTTGCATGAACCCAATGAAGAATATACTGCTTTTGAGGCAACCATATGATGTTATTCTCCTGAATCTACGATCCAAGCATCATGAGAGGAGTTGATGAAAATCAAGGCATGGATAGAATTGCCTTTCTTGGAACTTTGATCTTTTGGCTTCTTCTACTTAGCACCCTCAGGGATGTGATATCCAAGGTTGTTTTGATGAAGTATTTGAGTCATTAGATCTATTTTTTTTTGCATGCATGCAGATTTTGGATGGAATCCTTTGTGACAGTACGTGCATTTCTCCCCTTTTCCCCTTTGGATCCAGAGGCATCAATGAAGGGTTTTGTGTACCCTTCCTTCTTCGTATGTGAATGAGATTTCCTTTTGTCTTTATATTTATATTTCTGATATTTGTGGCTTCCATCTTGCACAGTAAGTGCATGCACCTTTGGGCCTTTGATTTTTCCCATGTTGATGAGCTTGGTTTTCTCTTGTGTCAGGGATTCGATAAAGTCCTCAAGAGAAGGCATCTTCTAGGTGGCTCCAGAGGAGAATTTGACATAATGGAATGTGGATATGAATACAGAGAATTCAAGAATTTTTTTGGAGAGAATGGTGAGAACCATTTGTTTCTCCTCCTTCGATTTATCAACCCTGCAAGCTTTGAGTTGCGACAGTAAATCCTTAAATTTT
The DNA here is from genome assembly GCA_032191745.1 of Picea mariana. NCBI lineage: Eukaryota > Viridiplantae > Streptophyta > Pinopsida > Pinales > Pinaceae > Picea > Picea mariana. The sequence continues at coordinate 9,398 of JASDQU010013215.1, forward strand.
GTAAAGAAATCTTGGATATTGTCGAAGCTTTTTGGATCCAATGTGAGAAGTTCCACCTACAACATGTTTCCCCTCATCTCATATTGTTTTCCAAAGATCCCTTCCAAGGTGGTCCAGGCTTCATTTGGAGTCTTACAGGAAGATATGTGAAAAAGGAGATTGAGAGAAATAAGACTGCAAATTATTTCGAGTGCTCCGTCCATCTGATTTAAGTACTTGGATTTTTTCTATGGCTGATGTCGGTTATGTATCTGTATTCAAGGTTAACCTGTACAATCCTATGGTTCAGAGATGAATCATTTTTCTCTCCTTCCATGCAAATTAGTTGTAAGGTGTAAGAGTGAATTCTTTTTGGAAATCCATCTTTCCGCTGTCTTCAATCTTTTACACTTGCAAAAAATTTTGGTGTAGATTTTGCTTAGTATTCCATCAGATATGATACCATGTAAATGTGTTGAACCTGAACAAAATATATCTAGCTAGAAATTGCTACACACATTTGCAGAGAGAAATTAAGAAAGAAGAAGAAGGAGAGAAATAATAGAAGAATTCTCATTAACCGTTAATGAATAATGAATAATTTACACTTGATATACTTTGTATAATTCAATGAGTGTGCACTGGAGGAGAACCAATGTGACATAGTGGTGGTATATATTGATATGGACACACACCAACAATTACGAGAGTGAACTGCCACCTAGTCTAGTCTCTTAGGCAGTTACGAGAGTGAATTTCCACCTAGCTGAGTTAACTAGTCAACTAGTCTTTAGTTAACTGACTGAACAAACAGTAGTGAGGAGTATATCAGGGAATCAAGGGTAATGCACTATTCTATTGAGGATCCCAAGGCAAGTGCACATTATCATGGTGATTATCCCAATGTTGCATGGTGACACAACCAATGCAACATCTAAACTCAACTCAACTAGTCAAACTGAAGTGTCAACTGAAAGAAAATATTCTCTAGGTGGAATATTCTCCCCTAAAATATAGGAGACTAGATAATGACTAATTATGACTAATAAACAAGTAAAATCCTTAGGAAAAATAAATCCTAGGTGTGTGCGAAGTAACTCCAACAGATGGAAATGGTGCATTTGTTCCATCTAAGAATATTTTTGGGTGGAAATTTCTACACAATGAGCATGGAACCAATTGCTAATTCTCATGTCCTCTCACTACATTATTGCCAATCCCAATTATTTAAAGAAAATAATTTCCATTGTGATGGATACTTTTCTTGATAGGACAAAGAGAGACACCATCCTTCAAGGCCTCCATTGATTTTTCCCTATAATGACGAGTTTCCATGACTTATTCTAGTTAGTTCAAAGGAAGAAAAACCTCCCAATCTTAAGCAGAGAAATTATCGGTGGGACTCATCATTACTAACCAAACACCAATTGTGGATGAATGGAGGTAAAACCCTAAGGATAGAGATAACACACTACCTAATACGAGCATGATTCTTTTTACTTATTAAGTTATGCTTGGTTTATAGATGGACTATGTGGGCCAGTTGACCCTATATTTTGTTAAATTTTTGATGTGCTTGTATTTAAGACTTCAAGACATTTTTGTACTTGCTACTAGGCTACCTAGGTATATGGGTTATATTATGTCGAACTATTAATGAAATTATTTTGGGGCTTGATCCATATTATCTAGAGAATGAAATGAATATAGAAATCTAGATGGTATCACATAGATTTATTGTAGAGAGCACATCAATACAGTGAAACAAAATTCCATTAATGAATGAAATAGAAAATGTTGCAACATGTGAAACATAAAAAAATGGATAGAATGGTGGTAGTTTATCTCTAAAGAGAGATGTTTTGGATATTTTCATTTTCAATAAGAAAATACAAGAGGATGAAACTACTTTTCAACATAAAATATAAAACATTATGAGGAAAAAACCTTAAATATCCAAAAACCTAATCCTAGGAGATGAGGTGGAAAAATAAATGCAATCCCAAGGAGCCTAATTGACATGTAAACATCCTAGGGAAAAAATTATGCATACAAACTCCATTTGGGGTTTTTCTTAGACCATTACAATTCTGTTCTGTATATGTTTGTTGGGACTTGTAATAAGAAATTGTGGGGCTATGTCAATTCCCAAAACCATACGGAAAATGCTCAAAACCGTGCCAGAAGTTCATGAACTACAAAATTGTAGTAGAACTACCAATATGTAGAACCATTTTGAGTTAGTGGTAGAGGTTGGTGGCCATTGATATCCACCTAGATCATTCCTCCCTTTAACGTCCACTAATAAATTTTGGTCATTTTGCGATGACCATTTCGACGCTCTTGCGATATTATGTCATGGAGAGTGTGGCGAATCTTGGGATGCTCAAACGTTGCATCATATCTCGTTGAACGTGCGACGAACCTAGAGTCAAATTGCAAGAGAGATGACCTATGAAGGTCGTCACAAGAGATAAACTTCCTGTTGAATAGGACCCCAATGCTCACCTGTGGCTCATCCTGAGCCACTTAGGCCTATTGCCTGTTCTTCCATGTTGCAATGAACTATTATGCGACAACCTTAGCCACTTTGAATTTTGGGATGATGGTGGCCTCTTTGTTACTGTGTCATGTTTTTGACTACTTAGCCAGTGTTTTTTCTTTGGTTCCTTTCCGTTTCTTCGCAATATGCCTTTGAAGGTCATCCTTTTCCCTCTTAAAGGCCTCCTCCCGCCTGATGGCGACCTAAGTTTGGTCGGAGTTATTAGGAGGCATGTTTCCGAGGGAGGCACCATCATCACCCATAGGTAAAATAATTGATAAGATTCCTTTTCCTGTAATAGTCTTCTCTGTCAATAATTTTTTGAGTTTTCTTGAGGTTGACATCCTCCTTCTTTCCTCCTTCGGATTTTGGCCATATCTTCTGGTTCAGTTGGGGTGGCGCATACAAGGTCAATTTTTAGGCAACCTCACTTTCAATGGGATCCTGATCCATTCCTGCTATTTTACTGTCATGAAGCATTCATAACCCTCAAAGTGGATACTAACCCTGGTCCATCCATCATTCAATTTCACTCAGGAAATGATGTGAGTCTCTTATTTTGGTATGCGCCACGTGCCTGAGTATGGGTCCCTAGACAACTCCGATAGTGGTTGTGCTTTACTAACGTCCTGGTCCATAAAATTCAGGTTGGTAGGTTTGTTCACCATATTTCCTTCCCTTCTCCGCCTAGGGGAGGTCGATGGTATTCCTGGCAGATCTATCCCCATTTGTCTAAAGTGCATGCTCGATGAGATGAAGCTCGACTCTATTCTTATTGGGTCTCTCCTATTTTCTCAATGTGATATGAAAAAATTAAGTTCCACTTATGATGTTCTTATACTATTGTGGTTTCGTGCCGATCGTACCTGTCCCATATTGTTTTAACTATCTCATCCCCTTCACCACCATAGTTTATGAGTTGTGTTATGATTGCATCTTAATGACCAAATCCCACTGGTGAGTTCTCCCGCGTACCGCTGATCAGCTTGGATTTCTAGTGAATTTCCTGAGTAAATGCTTATATGACACCATAATGACCCGTCACACCGACCGCCCAACTGTATTTTCCATGCCTGATTGTATTTAATGGTATTTTCATGCCACCCTGCACAATAATGTGTTGTTCTTCAGAGGCAGGCCTGTCCCTATATTCTTGTGGATCTTTGACACAGTGTTCACTTCGTGTAAGATGATTAGTCCAAATGCGCAAGTTTTGATACCGTGAGATTTTTCCTACTCTCTTCCTTTCTCCTAACTTTTTATGATTTTTCCCTTTTTGTACTTTTTATGTGGTTTTTCTTGCTACTATAGTACATCTACTATAATACAGAGGTTTCTGTGCTGCATAGGTCACTACACCAACGATCGACCATCTCTGTAGAGCTTCAACCGACTTCCATTCAACATTCTATCTAATATCTGTCCATCCAAGGTTCCCAACCATGCAACACTTGTCTCTGTTATCTACTAGATCATGTACGACCCTAACCAATGCATGCGAAACTTCCCTAGGTGTTGTAGATCCTTACTTTCATAGAGAAGTACCATGTCACTGACTTGTATTTTTTTGGTCTTAATATGCCGATCACGTCAAGCCTTCTCTTTATATTTATGCACTTGTTGATGGAATCCAACCAAAAAACCTGTCCTCCTCCAACTGGACTAACTGTGACAATATCTCCTCTATTGCACCTGCGTCCGAAAGCTCAATGATGGCTGCAATATGTAGAATATGTAGAATGAAATACATTGGCATTGCTATTTCCTATCCATAGACCAACCAGAATGGTGGCTTCCCTATTAGCTTCTTACTTGTAGTTCTGCATTCCCATAGTATCCCAGGGATGCATAAGTGCTAATCATCTCTTCCAACATTGCAGATCTTGGTCAACACATTCTCCAAAATTTTATTGAAAGCTTCTATTGTGCCATTCACCTAAGGGTGATATGGTGTACTTTTCTCATGATGTATCTGAAATTCCTCAGTTAATGCAGCAATGGTTTGGTTAATAAAGTGCGTACCTTGGTCGCTAAGTAGTATGCAAGGACATCCGAACCTGGTGACTACATTATCAAATAGAAACCACACAACAGTTTCTGCAGTGAAATCAGTAACAAGTGTTTCTTATTCCCACATGGTTAAGTACTCGATCACAATGATTATGTACCTTGCTCTCGATCTCCTTGCTTGTGAGTTGATCAGACCCACGAAATAAATAGCCTACTTGTCAAATGCTTTCAACATAACTTGTGGATTTAAGGGAATTTCATCGCGTCAATATGGGTTACCCACTCTTTGGCATACATCGTAAGAATGAAAATACTCCTTCGTGTCTTTGAATAGTGTAGGCCACCAAATCCCTGGACATAAAATATTCTTCATCGTTGCTTTTCCTACGTAACATCCTCCCACAATCCCAATGTGTGCTTCCTCCAATATGGTTGTTTTTTCGTGTTCCAGTATGCAATACCTCAAGATTCCATCTACCCCTAACTTATAAAGTTCCCTACAATTAGTTGGTAGTCTGCTGACTTGACTACCAATTGTTTCTTCTGCATCATCGTCAAGTCAGAGGGAGCCACACCTATATGTAGAAACTCCACAATGTCCACGAAATAATCATCCACCATTCTGACTGCGAATAATTGTACATCTGGGAAATTATCATCCAAATTACTTGCATCCCATCCTGTCAAGATCCGTGTGAGATGATATGGTCTTGCATTAAGTTTCCTAGGTTGCACGACGACCTTGAAATCATATTCCTGAAATAGTAACAACCATCTGCATATTTTTGCTCCTAAGACAAGAATATTGACTAAGTATTTTAATGCATAATGGTCTGTGTACATCTTGAAGTGAGACCCAAGTAGGTAGTGTCTGAAATTCTAGAGCACATAGACCATGGATAGGCCTTCCCTTTAGTAGTGGTATAATTATTTTCACACATAGATAATTTCCTACTCACAAATGCAATCGGATGATCGATTGTACTTTAGTTTGGTTGTGGCAGTACTGCACCTAGTGCAATGGATGATGTATCGACATGGAAATGGAACTCTTTTCCCCAATATGGAAAGAATAATATGGGTTCAGTGACCAGTCTTTTATTTAGTGTGTCCAACCCCTTCTGGAAATCCTCATTCCATTGGAACTTGAATTCTTTCGTCAACAAATTTTCCATGGGTGCTCTAATCTTCACATAGCCTTTAATAAACTTCATGTAATACCCTATATGGCCCAGCATAACTCTTAGTTGTCTGAATGAGGTTGGTGGTGCTAATTCCATAATAACAACAATATTGGCTAGGTCAACCAATAGGCCTTGCTTGCATACGATATGTCCTAATAGAATTCGAAATGGTGTTATAAAGATGCATTTACTTAAGTTAAATGAAATCTTACATTTTGTTCATCGATCTAACATGAGACGAAGAACTTCAATATGATCCTATAGGAGACTGAATACTATCCAATCATCTAAGTACACTTCCAAATATTTATGGATGAACTCTTTGAATGTAGACACAACCACTTTAGAAAACACTGCAGGGGCATTCTTTAATCCAAATGGCATCCCCATGTATTGATAATTTCCCCATTCTGTCGCAAATGTGGTTTTATGTTTGCCTTCCTATGTGATTTTTAACTGATGGTACCCAAAGACTCCATCTGTGAATGAATATGCTTCTTGACCCCCTACATTCTCCATTACTTCATCAATGAACAATGTTGGGAATGGTCATGTAAGAATGCGTCATTCAACTTCCTCAAGTCGATGCCTATCCTAATCCCTCCAGTTTTCTTTTCCTATACCACCATAGGGATAATCCATTCAGATTCTTTGATTATTTCAATAATTCCTGCATCAATAATTCTATCTAGTTCATCCTTAACCTTCTCCTTATACCTTGGGTTCAACCTATATGGTCTCTATCGGATTGGATTAGCTCCAGGTTTTAGTGGAATATTCAACTCCCCCAAGTCTCCTGCTATCCCTTTCATCTATGATAATGTAGTTGTAAATAAGTCTAGATATTCCCGCAATACATCTGCCACTTTTTCAATTGTCTCGTCATTCCAATAGTCTTCTATCTACGCAAACTTAGGATTCTCTGTTGTCCCAATGTTGAATTTCTTTGTCTTTATTAAAGGTTGTGTGTATGCGACATATACTAGCTCTGGCCCTTCTACTGTGCATGTGCCTTTTTTCTCTGGTACCTGTACATTCTTGGGATCCTCTTTTTCATATTCCTCCTCCGTGACATTATAGCATTACAATAGCTTCTGGACCATCATTTTGGTTGTGTGCGTTGTGTCTAAAGGTTATTCTTCCACTGATTCTACCTTCAAGAAGATATTTGTTCGAATGGCCTATAGGGATGCCTTTACGGAGGGAGATTCATGTTCAAATGTGAATGTGACTATGAATCTCTGGACCAATCCTTCCCATCCCGCTGTCTCTTTGCGTGTCTCCAATTATAAATACCAGTTCCTTGGGATTGTATCCAATATGTGTATGAATCAGTGTGACCATCTTGTTTCTGATGTTGATCGCCATAAAGCCCTACATTTTTCCACGTGATTTGTCAAATCACTTTCTCCTGTGTATTTCTGCACACTTATTTCTGCTTCTAGTCCATAGCGTATCTGCATGATTTTACTACACTGTGACCAATCCTTAATACTCTTTCTATGCGTGACCCACTATCTAGCCGAAGTTTCTTTTAGGATGACATCTAGTGCTATCAACCTTTGCTGTTCAGTTACCTGTAATTCATATGATTTTATAAACATTTTTATCGCATGAAGTTGTTTTGGGTCACATGAAGTTTTTATGGGTCAATTCATGCTTAGATTTTTGATTTTTTATCTTTAGTGTTGTTTAAGTTTTACTTTTGACCTCCTCCTTATAGTCTTCTTAGGTCTTAGCACAAATAAAGTTAAGGTTGATGTTGGCCCAAACCCTTGGTTTATGTCTTCATCTTTATGAAAAGGTTAGATAAGTCATCGTCCTTATGCCTCAACCACCACCCTGACATGTCATCACTTCCACCAAGTACTAAAATCCCTCCACTTTGTCCCTCTACATGTTAGAAGGTCAAATCAAGTTCGTTTTGTACACTGCCATCTCATCAGGGCATTTCACAGTGCATATGAAGTACTCTTTCTCTCATCACCATAATTTCACTTATGAGGCTTGTGTCAGTCGATCTCATTGTTTTCAACATTCATGATTTAAAGGAAATAATCTAGGATTTTTTCATTAAGGATTTTCTAACTGTTCTCTCAAGTTTTCAAAATTTCTCCTAGATTAGTGCTACAGAAACTACTGAATTCAGATAGGCGCTGCAAAATTTGTTGCAAAATGGCCGACGAAGGTGAATTGGAGGTTAGACCTACTGCAGGGGATTCACCCAATCTGAAGCATATCAAATTTTAAGCCACAACATCTAGGTACTCCATGATATTTTTAAGCCTTGTTGAATATCAATTAAAGATTGTTCTTGTATTTCCTCTCCTGGGCGCTGCGAATTGGTGATCCACACTACCAACCTACCCCCTTTACCTATGCTGTCACAAATTCTCATCCAACTGCATTGTTTTCAACTTCTTTTATTAATATTGAGCAAACCTTTCTGTCAAAGCCACCATGCCTATCTCTTACTTGGATTTTGTTGTTTGTGTTGCAGATTCTGCCGTGAATCCCTTGTTTTGGCACTACAAACTTGTACATCAACTCAACACTATTATCCTCTTACCACACAACTTGTACTAGCTGATCACCTTTAAAATTTCCATTCTTATTTCAATTCTAAAATCTATCTATGTTGGAAATTGTAAGAGCCTTGTTGTTAAAGTTGTGATGATTTTGCAAATGATGGTGAAGTGTTAACTTAAACCTTTTGCAACACGTTTCTCCTTACATATCCATTTTCATGAATGGTATTCTTCCATTTCCTAACTATCAATTTCCCTTTCAGAAGCTCAAAGGTCAAATAGGCAGAAAAACTCTAAATCCTTAGACATAAACCATATTTGGAAAAGACTATCCATCCAAACCTAATACCTCTGTCCTTCTGTTTTTCCCCTCACACCTCTCAGATTGTTGTCTTAGTTTTCTTCCTATAAAATCAAATGAATACACCACAAAATAAGAAGTCTCACAAGGGTGGGGGCATAGTGAGGATCAAACCCTATGACATGCAACAATTTGATGCTGAACCTTTGATCAAAGAGGTCTTCCAAAGAGTTGGATGTTTCGATTTCTGTTAGAAAATGAAGAGGGGGCACCTTGAGGTAGCCAGATATTTTTCCTTGAATTTTTATGGAATAAAAACTAAGGTGGGAACTCTTGAACTTGAGGTATCTAAAGAAACTATTTCAACAACTACTGAGATACCAAACACTGGTGAAAGATGGTTTAAGTCCACGAATCTAAATGTAGCCTTCTCTAAAGAGTTCCTTAAACCAAAATGTCAGGGAGATAACCTATCAAAGGGAGTGCCTAGGAGCCCCTTGGTTGAGGGATTTGACAAGATGCTAAGGGTGATCCAAATATATTTCACCTGTGAGGGAAGATTCAATATGATTTACCAATAGTGCATTACAATTTTTCTACACTTCACAGGAAAAGGCCTCATGAACCTCCCTTTCTATCTGTTTAGGAGTATTGGGAAAATGGATGACAGGGTCCAAGCCAAGTCCAAGTGTAACATCCAAGAACACCCATGCTGGGCCATGCTACTCTAGAAAACACTTTCATTCTTTGCTTAACATACTGTAACATACCCAACATCCAACTAAGCTATGCCACATAAAATTTTCGAACTGCATGCAATTAAAATATATACACACATAACTCTTGTAGAACTTTATATATAAAACATAAATAGACAAATACATTCTGTAAATGCATGAATTCATAATGAAATAATAGTAAACATATACATGCAACATATACAGAAAATACCCATAAATATAAAGACAATTATAAACCACAAATAGGATAAACCCATAAAAATAAACACGTAAATAATAATGCAACATGTAATTTATCGCACAATTGATACTTATCTTGGTAAGAATATCACCAACCATGTGCATAACTTCCAAAGACCTCCTATTCTTAGACCACACTACTTATCACTCTCAGTAGTGGGTCACCCCTGAGTTGGGACTAAACTCCACCCAAGTAAAGGGATTCCTAACCAGGCTAATGGATCATAGACAACAGGAAAGACTCTTTCATATGTGCCAAATCAAACTAACAACCTACAGTCCCTCATTCCCCACATGCCTGTCCCACCCTAGGAAGTGTGCCCCTTCTCTGCTCAACAGTCCTTCAGCTGCCTCACTTCCCTTCCAGGGCTTTAACAACAGGCCGAACAAGAAGTCTCAGAGCCTTGTAGATGTAGTTTAGCACCTTCAGGAAATCAATTCCCAACAATTCTCTCACCCAGAGAGAAATTTTTCATGGGCCTGACAACCCGCCTCTTCTGTACCCCACAGGCCTGACAACCTTCTTCTTCAGTCCAACTCCATAACTAACCAGGTACACAAACATGTATGTGTATAGATACATGTTCAAGTACAGTGACATGAAGGTACATAGGACAATTGATTGAGTGAGTGAATGATCATGGAATGGATGAATGTATGACTGAATGATTGCCTAAATGGATGAATGAACCCAAAATGAACTAAGTCCAAACTATTTGTATGCATGTCCCCAACTTCACACTTGGCATGTTGGGAGCTACTTTGGCCCACTTGTCCCCATCCTTAGAAATTAGGATAAAATAATTATCCACACTTTATGATTTAAGTAATATTAATATAATATTCCTTTTTGGATTATTCTCCCTAGCTTAGCCCCTTTTCCTTAACTTTTAACCCCCCCCCCTTTCCATAACTAGTGGAGTTTAGTCCCCCCATACTCTTTTATCGTGGTTGGTCTGTGCACAACGTTGTATTTTATATTAATGATGAGACATATACATAAATAGGTGCACTATCCTTGAACATCTAGGATCTCCGGCCTAATCATCACAAAACTAGCTCACCAACCTATAAAACACAACATATACACCAAAGTGCCTGGGCCTCCAAATCGCACGTACTTAAGTTGCTGCACGCGGTATCCTAGAATGTGTCCACTTCATCATTTTACTGCACAGTACACCATGGAAGGTGCATACAAAAATGATGTCAAACAACTCACCGACTTATGTACATTTGTATTTACATTTACAATTGGGTTTGGCCTAGGGATATTACAGTCCCCTCCCCTTATTTATGCACTGTCCTCAGTGCATTATGTACACATATACAACAAAATTTTCAAAAATCCTCAAAAATATGTGAGTATTATGCCTGCATTTCATCCTCATGCTCCCAAGTAGCGTCCTCAGGATCGTACCAGGTCCATTGGACCTTTACAATCGCTATGTATTGATTTCAAAGCTTCTTGATTTTCCGGTCCAGAATGCGTACCAGATGCACTTGGAAAGCATCTTATTGCTCCACCTGAATCACATTCCAATCAATAACATGATTAGCATTAGGTATATATTTCTTGAGCAATGATACATGGAATACATTATACACATACATAGATGCAGGAAATGCAATCATATAAGCTACTAGACTAGTCCTCTCTAGGATTTCAAACGGCCCACAATAACGAGCTGCCAATTTTGAACAATTTACCAACTTCATAGAACTTCTGTTGGCCTTCACTTTCAAGAACACATGGTCCCCAACTTTAAATTCCCTGTGAGTTCTGCCCTTATCAACATAGATTTTCTGCCTGTCTTGGGAAGCCTTTAAATTTTGTTTTCTTTTTATCATTTGCTCTTCCATTTTCTTGAGTAAATCTKTCCCAACCACTACTCTATCTGCTATGTTATCCCAACTTACCGGTGTGTTGCACTTTTTCCCATAAAGTGCCTCAAATGGGCTCATCTTTAGAGATGTTTGGTACCCATTGTTATAAGAAAACTCTACTAAGTGTAGGTAGTCTTCCCATTTTGATGGTTTATCCATCACATACATCCTCAACATATCCTCAATCACTTGATTCACCCTCTCTGTTTGTCCATATGATTCTGGATGATAAGCTGTACTAAAATTCAAATTTGTTCCAAATCCATTAAATAATCCCTTCCAAAAATTTGAGGTAAATTTTGGATCTCTTTTAGACACAATTGTCTTGGGTATACCATGTAATTGAGCAATTTCCATCATATAAACATCAACAATGTTGGCTGCCTTGTGAGTGAGCTTAACTAGAATAAAATGGGTAGCTTTAGTAAGCTTATCCAACACTACTATGATAGAATCATGTTTCTTGTTTGTTTTGGGCAGTTTGGTAATGAAATCCATTGTTACAACTTCCCATTTCCACTCAGGAATGGGTAATGGCTGTAGAAAACTAGTTGGGTGTCTATGCTCAACTTTTATGTTTTGACAGCCCAAACATTTGGCAATGAAATCAACAACTTCTTTCTTCATTCCCAACCAATAATATTTTCTCTTGACAGTTGCAATAGTTTTCTGATAACTTGGGTGCCCAACATAAGGTACATTATGCATTTATCTCAATATCACATTTTTCAATTCCTGGGAATTTGGTACATAAATTTTTCC
>JASDQU010013215.1:21590-83853 GCA_032191745.1 Picea mariana
CCAAACATTTGGCAATGAAATCAACAACTTCTTTCTTCATTCCCAACCAATAATATTTTCTCTTGACAGTTGCAATAGTTTTCTGATAACTTGGGTGCCCAACATAAGGTACATTATGCATTTATCTCAATATCACATTTTTCAATTCCTGGGAATTTGGTACATAAATTTTTCCCCTGTACATGAGAATTTCATCATTGTCTAGCTTGTATTCTTCAAATTTCTGCTACAAATTACCTTGCCGTAATTTTGCCACTAATTCCTTGTATTGCAAATCAAATTTTGCAGCCTTTAAAATTCTGTGTTTCAAATTTGATTGGTACATGCTAATGGCTGTAGCATGCAATTCATGCACTCTTCTGCTGAGTGCATCAACCACTTTGTTCTCTTTCCCCTTGATATGTTTTATATCAAAGTCATATTCACTTAGAAATTCTAACCATTTGCTTTGCCTGGCATTTAGAGTTGGTTGATCAAATAAATATTTCAGACCATTATGGTCTGTCCTTAGCTCAAACCTTTTCCCCATGAGGGAGTGTCTCCATTTCCTCAAGGCATGCACTATGGCTGCCAACTTTAAATCATGAGTGACAGAGTGTCTTTCATGCTCCTTCAACTTCCTTGATTCATAACATATAACAAACCCATTTTGACTGAGGACTCCACCAAGTCCTTCTTTACATGCATCTATGCATACAATGAAGTCTTCATTTGGGTCGACAATCCTTAGTGTTGGAGCACTTGTTAATAATTGTTTCAAGTGTTGGAAACTCTTTTCACAATCCAATGTCCACTGAAAATTCACACCCTTCTTTTGCAAAGAAGTGATTGGGTGTGCAATATTTGAAATCCTTCAATAAATATCCTATAGTAGCCTGCCGGGCCCATGGATGATCTGACCTCTGTTACATTCTTTGGTGCTGACCATTCTCTAATGGCTTCTATCTTCACAAGATCCACTACTATCCCATCCTCTAAAATGATATGTCCCAAATAATGAATTTGCTTATGATAAAATGAGCACTTGCTCAATTTGGCATACAAATGATGCTCCCTTAATACTTGCAACACCATCCTCAAATGATGCTCATGCTCTTCTTCTGACTTGGAATATACGAGGATGTCATCCAAAAAGAGAATGACAAACTTGAGTAAATATTCTCGGAAAACACCATTCATTAAGCACATGAAAACAACTGGTGCATTTGACAACCCAAATGGCACCACTATGAACTCATAATGACCATACCTTGTCCTAAAGGAGGCATTTATGATATCTTTCTCTTTAATCCTTACCTGATGGTATCCTGACCTGAGATCTATCTTTGAAAATATCTTTGCATCCTTCAATTGATCAAAGAGATCATCAATCCTTGGCAGAGGATACTTGTTCTTTACAGTCACTTTATTCAAATGTCTGAAATTAATGTACAATCTTAATGTCCCATCTTTCTTCTTCATGAAAAAGAATGGGGCACCCCAAGGTGACACACTTGGGTGTATATACCCCTTCTTCATAATTTCTTCAAGTTGCATTTGCAACTCCTTCAGCTCTGATGTACTCATTTTGTATAGAGTCTTTGACACTAGAGCTACTCCAGGCATTAAAATTATAGAGAAATCAATATCTCTCTTTGGGGGTTGTCCTAGTACCTCCTTGAACACATATTCAAAATATTCCAAGACTACATGATCTTCCAAATTTGGCACCTTATATTTAGGTGTCTCTTCCATATGAGTTGCAAAGATTTGATACCCTTTTCTATAACATTTCTTCAACTGCATTGCTGAAATTTTTCTAATGGTTACTGCCCAGGGAATTCCCTACACTTTACTTAGGTTCCCTTCCTCATCCAAGCAAGTAAATGCCTTTCTATGAAAATCTAGGATAACATGATGCTAGTCCAACCAATCCATCCCAATTTGATAGTCATAGGAACCTAAAGGCAAGATGTTCAAATATTCCCTGGTGTTCAGTCCATTCATGTCCATAAGACATGACTTAACCATCTCATTAACTTTTCTTTTGGCTTTGGTAGCCAGCTACATCAACCAAGATTTTCCATGCTTGTGTCTTGAAAAATGAAAACTTTCCACCATCTTAGGATCTATATAACTATGACTAGTTCCTGAATCAATTAAAATAAGAATGATTTGGTTGTTGATCATACCTTCCACTTCAATCATATGCGAATGATACTCTTCTTTCTTGTTGTCCAGGGATGCATAGATCCTTGGTACATTTCTTCCCATGTCCTCCACTATTTCATCTTGCTGTACATTGTGAACAGTCCTCACTTTTTCACCTCTATGAGGACAATATCTGAACATATTATCTCCTTTACAACCCCAACATTGAATAGGTGGCTTCCTTGGACTTTGACCCCCTGTCTAAATCGTTCTGGTTTCTCTAGAAGTTGGCTATCCCTGAGAATTATTTCTGAAGAATGGTGGTTTAGTTCCCTTTTTCCTCTGATCCATATTGAATTTCTTTTTGTCTTCCTAAGATTTTTGGAAATTTGGCCTTGCTCTTTGCTGATCATATAGGAATTCATCTCACCTTATGGTCTCCTCCAATGTTTTGGGGATCATCATATTGTATTTTGTCACTGATGAATGATGGAAATCCACTCAAATACCTATGGATATTAACTATCTCATCCTTGATGAAATAAACATACTTCAACAGTCCTAAAAACCTTCTCTCATATTCATCTATGGTCATACTCCCAAGCTTGAGTTAAAATAAATCTTTCATTTTCTTGTCATAATATCTCTTAGTCAAATATTTCTTCTCAAAATACTTCTTGAATTGCCTCCAAGTGACACTTTTCTCTTTAATGTGCTGCACCTACACAAGATGATCCCACCACATGGATGCCTTTCCATTGAATTGATAGATGGAAATTCTTCCTTCTGCATGAGATGAATAATTATGCAATTGAAAATACTTTCTCATGCCCAACATCCATGTCTCTGCATCTTCATCCTTCTTGTGCTCACCATCAAATGTAGGAGGTTTGATTTTGTTCATTTCTCCTTGTAACTCATCCACCCCGGACCTCTTATGCTTCCTGACAGGGGATGGAATTGAGCTGCTGTGTGGCATCTTATTGGAATGCCTCAGGGAGTGATGGTGATGTTTGCTAATACTTCTTTTTCTTCTTTTCTCATCAGGAAACATGTGACTTCCTGATTTTGTTTAGCCACTCTCCTTATCCAATTTATTTTCTATTCTGTTCAAGCTTTACATTAACTTCATGTTGAAGTTCTCTTGTTTCTCCTTGGCTCTCATAAGCCTTTGATTATCATATTTATGGCTTTGGAAATCCTTCTGTAAATTTTTAATGGTCTCTACCATATTCATGTTTTCATCCCTTCCTTCTCCATGCCCATTGGAGTTTGTTCCTTCAATGACCAAATGGAAATCCATCTCTCTGATATCATCTCCCTAGATGTAAGTCCCCTTTTCATATTCCATTCATCTAGACTCTGTGTCGATCATGATATGATATAGTTGTTTTTAACTATGAAAAATGTGCAACCAATAAAACTTTGTCAGGTTAACTGACTCAACAATTCCACGAAAAATATGAACCATTCTGGTTCAATAATATATCATAATTATTTCTTCTGATTTCCTGAAAAATTGAATGCCTAGATCAATTTTCTAGGTGAATAATTATATTCTATTTTCCGAGACCTTTCCAACGTATTCTCCCATGCTCAATCCTACGTCTTGAGCAGAAAGTTATGGTTAATTGAAAATCGCCCATTAATTTTTTTGTTCACACTTCAACTTGGCGCAACTTTGTGCTATAATTATACATTTTTGCACCTAATCCATTGGATTTTTCGTAGGAGCTCAATTGGGTTTATTAATATACATATTTTTTACAGTATTTCCAAGTTTCACCTCTTCCTGGGTTCTGGGATGATAGTTACAACCTGCTGAAGTTCTAGGCCAATTCATGTTTTTGGTCTAGAATGCTACAGGTACCTTCTTTTCCATATTAAACATCTTTAACATGCCCAAAAATTTAATTCAGCTCTGGGAATGTCTTCTATGTTTCAATATATTTCCATTTACTACTCATTCACCTCAATTTGATTTTAGAGAAGAAAGTTATGGCTATTCGAAGTTGGTTGGGTCTTAAAATTTACCCTCCAATGTTTGCATTGTAACTTTCTCATAACAACTCTGTTTGAAAAACGGTTTACACCATTAAAAACCTTTCTTTGGGATCTTTTATTTGAGCTACACACTCCCTTATTGTGGTTTTTGAGTAGATAAAAACACTGTTAAGGGCCTCAAAAATGCGCTGCAAAAAGATGATGTTCAAATAGTATAAAACGTCGCAAAAAATCGTTGGTTTTTTGCTGTTGTTCACCCTCCAAACGAATTTGCGCACAAGATTTTCAACCTGTACACCCATATTTAGTATGCACAGTAACACCACAAGGTAAATCATTCTCCGTGCACCTAAAACCACTGTACATCACTTATTTGTCGCGCCAATAACCAACGCACACTACTTTTGTGTCTCACGCCAATATCCATTGCGCAAAATTTTGGTTCTTGGACTATTAGCTGTTGTGCGCAATTTTTGTATCACGTGCTGATATTTCACATGAATTTCACTCTACGTGTTGAACCATGCTAAATTTTAGTATGCCCCCACCATGCACACCATTAATTAAACTGTCACGCGACAGGATAAACCCACATCGCACACACACCAACATTAATTATTATGTATGTGCACACCGCGCACACGTTATTATGCATATGCACACTATGTGTCAGTATTATGCATGTGTCACTCAATCCACACGACACAATGCTACATTTAGTGCATGCACCCGCACACCAACATTGTTTCCCACGATGCCAAAATTTAGCACGTGCACCCGCACACCAACATTTTTCCGTGCGACGCCAAAATTTAGCGTGCACACTAGCACGCCAATATTTTTTCTGCGCAGTGCCCAATTTTTACCATAGGCCTTCTACAACTACGAAATTTTCTCAAATTCACCCCGATAACACCAGTTCAACCTCTCCAACAACAAATCCCTGTGGTTTGACATTTCTGGAATGATTTTTTCCCAAAATCAATTCACAAATTGAGAATTTTAATTACTAATCTCGCTCCATCTGTCATGGCTTCACTGTAACTTCAAATTCGACCAATTCTAGGTATGAATTTGCTAGAATAGATATTAAATCAAGAATATCTCACTGCATGGCCGAATTTCTTAATTTTCCCATGAATTTAACAACATAAATTGGGGCTATTTCCCAACTTTGCGCACTTGCTATTACTTTTTACCATGGATGCTCTGCAACTTGAAATTTGGCCACTTTGAAATCAATCCTCTGTGAAATTTCACTTCAACTCAACTTGCTCGGACCATCCAGGCTCAATGTTGAAAACTAAAGGTTTGATACCATATTTTAACATCCCCGACCACCCATATCGGGCCATGCTACTCCAGAAAATGCTTTCACTCTCTGCTCAACATACTATAACATACCCAACATCCAACTGAGCTATGCCACATAAAGTTTTTGAACTGCATGCAATTAAAACATATACACACAAAACTCTTGTAGAACTTTATATATAAAACATAAATAGACAAATATATTCTGTAAATGCACAGATTCATACTGAAATAACAATAAACATATACATGCAGCATATACAGAAAATACCCATAAATATAAAGACAATTATAAACCACACATAGGATAAACCCATAAAAATAAACACGTAAATAATAATGCAGCATGTAATTTATAACACAATTGACACTTATCTTGTAAGAGTATCACCAACTGCATGAAAACATTCCACGAACCTCCTAGACTTAGACCACACTGCTCATCACTCTTAGCAGTGGGTCACCCCCGAGATGGAACTAAACTTCACCCGGGTAAAGGGATTCCTAACCAGGATAATGGATCATAGACAACAGGAAAGACTCTATCATAGGTGCCAACTCAAACTAACAGCCTACAGTCCCTCACTTCCCACATGCTTGTCCCACCCCACGAAGTGTGCCCCTTCTCTTCTCAACATTCCTTCGACTTACCCACTTCCCTTCCAGGGCTTCAACAACAGGCCAGACAAGAAGTCTTAGAGCGCTGTAGTTATAGTTTAACACCTTCAAGAAATAAATTCCCAACAAGTTTCTCACCCAAAGAGAAATTGCTCATGGGCCTGACAACCCGCCTCTTATGTATCCCACGGGCCTGACAACCCGCTTCTTCAGTCCAGCTCCTGAGCTAACCATGTACACAAATGGGTTTGGGTATGGATATAGGTTCAGTATAGTGACAAGAAGTTACAGAGGACAACTGATTGAGTGAGTGAATGATCATGAACTAGATGAATGGGTGACTGAATGATTCCTGAATGGATGAATGACCCCAAAATGAACTAAGTCCAAACTATTTGTATGCTTGTCCCCAACTTGACACTTTTCATGTTGGGAGTTACTTTGGCCCACTTGTCCCCATCCTTAGAACTTAGGATAAAATAATTATCCATACTTTAGGATTTAAGGAATATTAATATAATATTCCTTTTTGGCTTAAGCTCCCTAGCTTAGCCCCTTTTCTTTAACTTTTAATCCCCCCCTTTCCCTAACTAGTGGAGTTTAGTCCCCCATACTCTTTTATCGTGGTCAGTCTATGCGCACTGATGTATTTTATATTAATGATGAGACATATACAAAAATAGGCGCACCGACCTTTAACATCTAGGCTCTCTGGCCTAATCATCACAAATCTGGCTCACCAACCTATAAAACAGAGCATATACACAAAGGCGTCCTGGCTTCAAAATCGCGCGCACTTAAGTTGTTGCGTGCGGTATCCTAGAGTGTGCCCACTTCATCATATTACTGCGAAGTACATGCACGCACTACACCATGGAAGGTGCATACAAAAATGATGTCAAACAATTGCGTTCGACCTAAGGATATTACACCAAGGCCATGGACACAAGTGTTTTTCAGTCAGGGTTGATTAAGATGCTTGTGATGGAGGAGTTGAAGAAGAGAAATATGGAATGGGATCAGTTCATTTCCTCTTCACATCTGCAATTAAATGTAGATCCTACTTCTCAATCTAAAGTGCAGAGCCCTCTTCAAGACGATAGCATTGTTCACACATAGACAAGTAGAAAGAGGAAGGGAAAACACATTGCTAAAAACGATGAAGCTCCTAAGGAACAAGAAGAAGAACGAGGATCTCATCACTCTCTACAAAGGGAATTTTCACCCAACCATCTCCAAAATTGGCAAAACTTCCATCAACTAGAGACATAGGCAAAAAAGGAAGAAGGTTACTTTTCCCATCACCAACTACTGCAGTTGAAATTAAATTAGCTAGGAGGCCCTTCACCAGGTCATTATCCAAGAAGGAAACTGTTGAAAAATACATCATAACATAAGTTCATGTCAAGAGGAAGGATAAAGGTAAAATTGATACTGTTGAAAAACATATTGAAGTCATGATATGACCACTCCCCCTAAGAACCTACCTTCAAAAGACTGATCAGATAGCTCAGAGAAACCAAAAAGGAGATTTATCACTGGAAGGGAGAAGAGTTGGATGAGAGGAAAAAATTGAAAGATCTGATGGATATGTATCTAGACACTATTGATAAATCTAGGTTTACATCAAAGAGATTTATTCCCCTTTATAGGCAACTTAAGAATTTATACAAACAAAACAAGGATTTACAATCTTAGATCAGAAAAATAAAGTTGGAGTTGCAGCCTTTCAAGGAAGAGCTAGCCCAAAGGAATTTGAATGTGTTGGCCCAAGATGCAACCAGAAGGAGTACCATACTTAGGAGGTGAAGTGAAGTGGCTCAAAGAATCTCAGTTTTGGAAATGGTTATCCTTGCATTTTGAATATTTTTGGGAAAATATAATGCCTATAGCTGAGTTTTCACTCACACAACATATCATGAGGCTTCTACAGGCTTACTTAACTTTGGGAAAATATTTTGGGCATTTTTGTCTCAAACTGGACAAAACAGACAACTACAAGACAGTTCAGAGCGCCTTGTGCTGTGAAATGGTCTACACAGTCGGATGCTGCAACTTCGCTATGAAATATGTTGTGAAATGGTATACACAGTCAGATACTGCAACCTCGCTATGAAATCCACTACGAAATGGTATACACAGTCAGACACTACAACTTCTCTATGAAATCCACTGCAAAATGGCTGATACAGTCAACACTACAAGATTCGCTGCGAACTCCTGTTTTGATGGGTTTTAAGAGGATCAATGTTCACCAGATGGCTAATGGAACATGGCACAACTAGTTAGAAGTCATTAAAGCTGGAGGATACCTGGAAACAAAGGAAATGTGCTCAAAGGACACCTCATTATGAAATATTAGGGTGTTAGGATGGTTTCCAACATTTGCCTTTTTGATAGCAGTTTGTTTTTTCCAATTTGTACAAGTGTAATATTTTCAGTTTTAGGTGAAAGAATCCTATGTTAGAGGATCAATCTCTCATTGTATGCTATCATTCCTTGTTTAGGCTATAAATGCAACATTATAAGACATTTTGTAGATTTGAATGGTTGATGTAAAAGACCTTTTAGTAATTTTAATGAAACAAAGCCTACTCTGGTTTTGATGTATTAGACTTGATGAAATATTGTTTAATGGGAGTTAGTATTCTTTTTGCCATATTATTTCTCTCACTCTGAAATTGTACTATCATTGAAGGATTCAAATGATATTTTGTAGTTATATGACAATGGATGTTTGATTGTGATACTGTTATAACTTTCTCATAGTTTTTGTTTCCTTGGATTTAAGAAGTTATTGTATATGAAGCATTTCTCTCCTTTGTCTACTAGCATAAACTGAAGCTAGTGGTAGACTTACTTCATCTTCTTACTAAGTTTTCCTTCTATTCAAACTAATCCTCAAAACCATGACCTAAGCTAAACAAGACCTCTTTTGCTAATGAACTTGATCTAGAATTTCCTGTGTTTTGACATTGTTGAATTGAGTTTCATCCATTTGAAACCACATTTGAAGACTTATCTCATGAACCTATTGATGGGTACCGATCTTTCATTTTAGTAGTCAAAGTGTAACTTTCAGTGCTAACATTCTTGGCGTCGTTTCCGGGGAACAGATTGAAAACATTTCCCTGGGATTGAACGACAAAGAAATACTAATTCTGAATGTGCATAGTAATCAGTACATTGAAGATTGTAGTTTGCACCTGGTGACTCCACTATTTCAATTGTGGCTCCTAAACGCAGACACACAAGGTCTACCCCACATCTACCTCTGGATACACATGAATATGACCTAGAGAAGATCATCAAGAAGGGGAAATATTCTCAAGAAGGATTTTCAATTGTTGTTCCAGGTACTATTGGTCATTTTCCCGATTCCACTTTTAAAACACTAGTAATTGTATCTAGTACTCCTCTTTTATCCTCTATTGAAATTTCTAGAAATTTCAATCTTGAAGATTTCCCCATGGAATATTCTTCTTTTTCTCCCAGATTAAAAGATGAAAGTTTTGAAGTTCTTTCCTCCCCTGATGTTGTGAGTTGTTTTAAACTTGAGAGCTTAGAGGATTTGACTACCTTAGGTTCTCCATTTCCTCCCTCTCTTAAAGTTGATGTGACCAAAGAGGAAGAAACCTTAGTTCCCTTTGAATCTACACCATCCTCTTCCAAGAATCAACCTCTCCTTGTGAAAAATGAAACTTCTCCATCCTGTTGTTAAAGAGAGTGCATTGCGCACTATCACCCAAGATATTTCTATGCGTGGCTGCAAATATTAGGTGCTTGCAGCCTAGGAATGAGTGGGGATCTGGGATTATACTATGTGATCTTCAATCCATTACTATATCATTCATGTATTTTAGTTATTTATATGTTCTTTATTCATGCATGTAAATCAACAGATCTAATGACTTCATCAAGACATTCATATAGGATCTAACCATTGACAACAAAGACATAAACAATAAGCATTCCACACAACACATGAGTTACCGTGGTTCACCCCCTCCTGGGATACATCCACAAAGATTTGGCTCTTAAGCTCTTTTATTATGGTTCTGTCATATATGGCACTATGCACACTACAAATCCATTCATAAATTCACAACACAGACACCACAACCTTTACGAGGCTGACTAGATCACATCAGGATCCTCAGTGTGCAATCTAACCCTCAAGGTCTAGTTACTTTACTCTCCCACAACTCAACAAATTCCAAAAATATATCAGATCATAGTTGTGTTACAAACMTGTTACTCTATCTTACGTGAGTAATACCCATAAAAAACACCAACTAAAACCCCCTAGATCTCCTAGGTGTCTATTTATATATATTTTTGTGTCATCAGTCATTACATTCTCTTACCAAAACCCTAACCTAGTTAGATCTTCTTTCATCTTGGCTTGCGCACTTTTCTCCTCTGCATGCACATTTTTCCTTTCGTCCACTCCTTTTCCTGCCAGTTGTGTTTCTTTCCCTTCTTCTTGCATGTGTGCCTTGTATGATTTTATGCTAACTGTCTTTCGTCCACGTTGTTCCTTTTCCCCAAAATGGGCCTGCACCCAAAAGGCCCCCAACACTTACATCGTGACTAGTCCCAAGTCACTACCTGACTCATGCAACTTTCACTGCTTGCTTCCTTCTTTAGATACTGCTTGTTGTAGTACGTCATACATTTCCGTTATCTGCTAGCACTGCTATTGAGCCTGACTGGTCTTTTCAAACATAGTGGTGACCACATGTTCTGTGATAAGAGACTGTAAAATCTCTCCTCCCTTGACTCCGATCCGCTCAATGATATTCTTATCTATGTCTCTCTCCATGACCAACTACTTGGGATTTTCTTACAGGAGCTCCAACAACATCTGTCTTGCTATCTTTTGTGCTTTCAACACTTTCTCTTCCAACTGCAGAGCCTTTAATTCAGTGGCGGTCTTGATCTTCTTCGGTGGTGATATTATTTTCTGTTGCTACTTCACTTACGCCATTGTTGCATGGATTTTGGTTTCCTTCTCTTGTAGCTTCTAGAGGCTCCCATCCTATAGTAGGTGAGTCCAAAGCTGCACACTCTTCTCTAACAATGCAGTGACTATCTGAATACTTTGGTTTATGCCCTCCGCAACTATTGTTGCCTCTTGTTCTCGCTGTGCTCTGACTTCTGGAGGAGTAGTGGGTGTGACATGCTCCTCTAGCTCTTTGATTTTCTCCTTATACTCCTAGATATTCTTCTCTATCCTGCACAACTTCTCTTCTGACGACCCCACCTCCTCATTTGTGTTTTCAGGAATCACTTGAAAAAACATGTGGATTCGATGCTCCATCTCCTCCACTTTTTGTTGTGCTCTCTCTTTCTATTGCGCCTCAAGGTTGAGGGATTCCTTCATCGAGATATTCTCTATCTAGGATACCTATAGGTTTCTGGCATTTGCTCTTGCTATGGACTGAATCTCTCGCGCGACGCTCACCTCAAGTTTATACAATGCTTTTGTTGGAATCTTGGCCAATGCCACATCCAATGTCTCAATGTATTTGAGGGGTTTTTGCACTATTTATTCATCAATGAACATCATCTATGGCATGATGATGAAATTGGCACTCGACTGTGATTCAAACTGCACTGTCTTAGGCACTAACACTTCTTCCTTAGCCTGCGTGGGTGTTTCTTTTGGTTCCTGTGCTACCTTGATTCATAGCTGCTACAACACAATTTTCACCTCTTGCACTTGATATGCAATTGAAGCCCTGTGCTTCTCCGCATTCTCCCATACTTCGGCCAGTCTCTCCTCGATTGTTTTCACCAATAACTCCACATCATCCAGGGTTAGTGATATATGGCTCTGTGGCTTGTGGTCCTTTGCCTTCTTCCGACCTCCACTAGTGTGTTCCACTGGCCTCTTCTCCTGGGTGGCTGATGGCTTGAGACTAGTGGGCCTTTGGGTATCCCTACAGTGGTTGTCCCTATTTCTTTGTCCTCAGGAATATCCTGGTTTCCTATCCCTTGTTCTTCCTCCTCAGGGATTTCCTATGTCCGTGCGACTGTTTCTTCCGTGCCCACTTCTTCCGTGGAGTGTAGTGGTGGTTTTTATCCCCATGGTGGAGAATGTGTAGACCCCCTTGTTGGTATTTTCTATGTTCGTGGTTTCTTCTTGAATGGGGTTCTTCCTCCCTCTTGGTCTTGGGAACTCCTCTTTTTAGTTTCGACCCTGTTTGTGCCTTTTTGGTGCGGTGGGGATGGTCTTCCTTGCATTTGAGTTCATGATCTTGGTACCGTGGTTGGAATCTCAGGTACCTTCCATTATTCGAGCCACTCATAGACCTCTCTATGGATTTCTTCTGGCATGAAACAATAGTTGATTTGTAGCCATTCCTTGGCTTTGTCTTTCTTTGCATGCATCCATAAACTATGGTTCATTGCCCTAAAGTTGGCAACCTGTCCAAACTCTTGGATAGTCTCTAGCATAATGTGCCATGTATCCGCAATAAGGTCCTACATCTTTGTGAAGTACCTCACAAATATGTCTATGTTTGTCTTCTTTCTCTTGGGATCTGTGCTGTTGCGTAGTGATACATATTTTCCCGCGCCACATTTCCTGGGTCTTTCCATATACTTGCTATAGACTGGTTCTTTCCAGCCAATGAGGCTAATGAGGATGAGTAACCATGAGTAGTGGAACTCAGAGACACAGTCTTATGTGTCCTTGCAATCCTCCAAGAATGAATTCAGAAGGTATGGGGCCCAGCTCATCGAGCTCCCCTTTTCACACTGCGCGGTGATGATGACCACACTGACTGATACTTCCTCTTTGTGACATTTGCACATTAGATTGCAATCAAGGAGTTTGGTGGAAAACCTTGTCGCAGGATCATTGATGTCACTGATCCCGATGCCCCTGTTACTGTGCTCTGCGCCATACTTGGCCTTGATCTCATTTGATATGGCCTTGGCTCTGGTTTTGTCCTCCAAATAATGCTATGGATTTTCCCCATCTGTGGGTAGCCCTGTGATTCCTGCGATGAGGTCCATGATGATACTCACCGACCTATCCATCCATAAGATTCTGCCATGCACTCATGAAAGAAGTTGCTTGACGCAGGAATTGATGTGATTTCCCCTCCCAAAGTGTCAGACATCCAATAGATTCATAATGACTGTGTTGTAAATTCCAAGGATCCACTGCGTTGGCTCTAGCAGTAGAATGCCTGATGAGATTTGTCCCCCACTTTCCAAATAGTTCTGGGATGCCAGGTATGGAAATTTAGTGACATCTTCCACATCATGGTCAGAGTATTTGATGGTATTCACTTTGCCGACCATGTCATCATTGATGCACACCCCACTCAAAATATTTGGCAGAACCAGGGTCCCTTCTACCTATGACTGTGGCCCTCTGTGCATGCTGCTCTCAGCTTGGCCCTTCCATTTGGATTATGGGGATGAGGCCCCTACCTCTGGTACGCCCTCGTGTACTACTTCTTGTCCTAAATCTGGTTCATTGCTCTATGGCACTGAACCTGTGTCCTGCTCGGCCTGTTGTGACCCTTTTCCCCTCGAGGTGTTAGACTTTGTTCTTTCAGGGTCCTCCTCCATCTACATGACCTCCTACGCTGGGTTTTACTCCTCCTATACCGTCACCAGGTTTGTTTCATACTCTGGTGTGTGGAGTGCATCCACATACACCACTACAGGTGCCCCTTTCTTGTGTGTGTCTGTCGCATGAGAAATACTTCACATGTTCCTGCTGGCCCTGCCTGAATCTCCAACTCGTGGTGGTGACATTGCGACGGGGTCTAGGATTTAACTCTGTGAAATCAACGAATGCTCGGTCAAATTCTCTCTCTATCTCTCTTTCACTCGGCTCTACATTCTTCTCCTTAGAAATTGACACAATTATTTGATTTCCCCCCCTTTATCTAACTTTATAGCAGGACGACAGAGTGACAATTGTTCCACATTGATAGTTGTTCCCTTTTCACTTTTGGCGGCGTGTCCTGCAGGTGGAACCGTTGTACGTGTTAAATGTTTTCCTTTGCGTCTTGTTTTCGTAATTTTCCCTTTCCTTCGTGCTACGATAATTACCTTTGTGTATGGGCTATTTCCATTCACATTGCCGCTGGAATTCGGTGCCTGAATTCCCCAACCGTCATTTTCTGAATTGCCACACTTTTTGACCATTGGTCATTTTTCCGGCGCGTTGGGATTTTTTAGCGCGCATAGTTCTTGGCTTCTAAACCCTTTTCTTTTGGCGTAGTATTCATATTTCATTGCACTGGATCAATGACTTGTGTGTGCAGAATATTTTCCTTCTTGTCGTACTGATTTCTCACCTGCACGTGCGAATTTCCATGCATTATTTTTGACTGTGCGGTAACTATCAAGTTGCGGGTGGTTGACTGTCCTTGTACAACTTCGGTTGACTTCCATTTATCATGCACTTCAATTCTGTCCCTTCCAAATCCTTCAACTATACAACTCCTCTGTTTGTGACTGTCTTGACCTCATATGGTCCCAACCAATGCATCCTGAACTTCCCTGGATGTTGAAAAAACTTGTTGTCATATAGTAGGACTAGGTCTCCTTCCTTGAAATTTTTTCTCTTTAGATGTCGTTCATGCCAATATTTTTCCCTTGCTTTCTATACTTCTTGGTGAAATCCTGCTAGAATCATATATTCTTCCATGCTCACTAGCTGACTTAACCTCTCTTGTACTGTGCCTTATTCTGTCATGTTTGTAATTGTTGCGACACACAGACTTGGTACCAAGAATTCTAATGGCACCACTGCTTCTTGTCCATACACCAGTCTAAATGGTGTCTTCCCTGTTAGCTTTTTATTGTTGGTTGTGGAGCCTGATTATCTTCCTGATTCAGAGGTCTTTTGTTTTCAGTCATGTTTATACCCCATGAAGTATTTACACCCCATAAGTATGTACACTCTTCCACATGGGGGAGTGCAAAGGGGGTTTCCCCCCTCTACAGGGTTCGGGGGTGAATCCCCCGAAGGAAAAAATTTCCTTGTAAATGTATATTGTAAATCTGGATTGTTCATTATAAGGTCACAGATATAACGATAGAAATTATGTTAGGGTTTTTTGCCCTATAAGGCAACCCTTTGTTCCGAGGGAAATGTATTGCGATTATGCATGATGGCGAATATTTTTTTCTGAGATAGGATACCCTGAGAGAAAGAAGAGGAATTTATAGCGGGTTTGTTGTAGGTTGTATCCCTTCATTGGTTGGATAATAATAAATGAAGGACTTGACAATTTCTCTGGTGGACGTAGCCCACATTGGGTGAACCACGCAAATATGTGTCTCTGTTGTATTGTGTATCTTTTGTGTTTTGTTTCCGCATTTGTTTTATTTTATTGCTCCACGGTCCTGTTTTTATAACAATTGGTATCAGAGGGAAAGGTAACTTACGGGAAAGGAGGGTTCCTGGTTCGAGTGGGAGAAATGGCGGAATATGGAAAGTTTAGAGTCAATAAATTTAATGGCCAAAACTACCAGTTATGGAAGATGCAGATGGAAGATTATTTATATCAGAAGGATCTATTCCTACCATTGGGCGGAGTAGCAGAGAAGATGATGACCATGAAGGACAAAGAATGGGAGATTCTTGACATAAAGGCTCTAGGAATGATACGACTGAGCCTGGCAGTGTCGGTGGATTTCAATATTTTGAAAGAAAAGACAAAGAAGGATTTGATGGACGCATTGGCTAAATTGTATAAAAAACCCTCAGCATCCAATAAGTTATTTCTAATGAAGATATTATTTAATATGAATATGTCAGAAGGTGGGTCTGTTGCATATCATTTAAATGATTTTAACACGGTTACTAATCAACTAAGTTCTGTAAAAGTGAACTTTGATGATGAGGTCAGGGCTCTTCTAATATTTCATTTCTAGAAAACTGGAATGGCTTCGTCATGGCTATAAGTAAATCTATCTTTGGTTCATATACTTAAATTTGATGATGTTGTTGGTGTTATCCTTAGTGAGGAAATGTGACAGAAAAGCACATGTGAGACATCAGGTAACGTGTTGAACATGGAGAACAAGGGAAGACAAAAGGATAGAGGAAAGGGCCTAGGGAACTACAGGAATCTAGGGAAGGGAAGATCCAAATCCAGACTTGGAAAGATAGAGTGTTGGAATTGTGGGAAGAAAGGACATTTGAAGAACGACTGTAGAGCTCCAAAGAAACAAAGAGATGGACAACATGAGATAAATCATGAAGCAAATGTAACAAGTGATGTGTTACAAGATGCTTTGATTCTTTCTGTAGATAATATTTTTGAGTCTTGGGTAGTAGATTCTAGGACTTCATTTCATGCCACACCCCATAGGAAACATTTTCTAGATTATGTTCCAGGTGATTTTGGACAGGTTCATTTGGGTGATGATGCACCATGAAAAATTGTTGGAATGGGAAAGGTAAAAATAAATCAACATAATGGAAACCAATGGTTGTTGAAAGAGTTAAGACATGTTCCATATTTAAGGAAAAATATAATTTCAATAGGACAGTTGGAAAGTGAAGGTTGCATATCCATATTTATAGATAAGATGTGGCAGGTCATCAAAGGATCATTGGTGATAGAAAAAGGAGAGAAGGTAGGTACATTGTATTTATGTACTGGTAATACTGACTCTTCTATATCTTTAGCTTCTACAAGAGTGGATACAACACTGTGGCATCATAGGCTAGGACACATGAGTTAGAAGGGAATGCAGATACTTCACAAAATAAATTTGTTGCCAGATCTTAAACAAATTGATTTGGACTTCTGTGAGCATTGTGTTTATGGAAAACATAAGAGAGTCAGATTTCTTAGAGTCGGAAAAGAAAAGAAGAATGAAAGGTTAGAGCTTGTGCATACAAATGTATGGGGACCAACTCAGATATCATCTCTTGGTGGATCTCATTATTATGTTACTTTTATTGATGATGCAACTAGAAAAACTTGGGTTTATTGCATTCGACAAAAATCTGATGTTTTTGATACTTTTAAGAAATGGAAAGCTTTGGTTGAGAATGAGACATGAAAAAGTTTGAAGTGTCTTAGATCAGATAATGGAGGTGAATAATGAAGCAAGGAGTTTGATGATTACTGTTCATATCATGGGATTCGTAGAGAAAAGACAGTTCCAAGAACACCACAAGAAAATGGTGTGTCAGAAAGGATGAAGAGGACAATCATGGAGCGTGCAAGGAGCATGAGATTGCATGATGGTTTTTCCTTACAGTTCTAGGTAGATGCTATAGATACTACTATTTACTTGATAAACAGAGGACCTTCAATCTCTTTGGATGGTAGAATTCCAGAGGAGGAATGGACAGGAAAAAAGGTAAACTATTCTTTTTTGAAAACTTTTGGTTGTGAAGCATTTGTCCATATTGATAACTAAAATAGAACAAAGCTTGAGGAAAAATCCAAGAAGTGTACCTTTATTGGATACGGTGTTAATGATTTTGGTTATCACTTATGGGATTATGAAAATAACAAAATCATTAGGAGTAGAGATGTCATATTCAATGAGAAGGTCATGTAGAAAGATCAGTTGCAGGGAGAGAAACAGAAAAAAGAAAAACAAGAATACACAGTGCTTGATGAGATCAGTGAAAAAGAAATTTCAAAGGAACTAGAAAATCAAAATGTACAACAACAGGAGCAACAGGTACCTCAAACACCTGCAAGTGTTGTTAGAAAATCTACCAGGTTAAGTATACCCCCTGCATTATAATCTATGTTGGCACAGGGGTAGACCCAAGGTTCAATGATTCAACAATGCACCAACAAAACCCTAACTACCGTCCCTTTCAGCAACACCTGTGAAGTAGATGAAGTCTCACCCAAGGTAGAGGCATGGGTGGTTGCATGACTCAAATGTCTGCAAGCTAGTTGGGACACAGATCTGTGATTACACCACTCTAACAAAGAACTTATCAGTTAGCATTCATCAGTATTTAACCCTTATTCACATCGCAGATCCAAACCATAATTATAGAACAACGCAGTATTCAAGCAGATCTAACACATCTAAGCACGTATCATATGAAAAGGGATCAGATCTAGCATTCAGTCACATCACTAAGCACTTAATATATCATACCAGATTCATCTAAACATTCATTACCGCACTAAGCTTAAATCATATGAATAATATAAAAACCATAATGCATAAAGAAACCATAACACAGGATATACGTGGTTCATCCCAACGTGGGGCTACGCCCACCAACTCTTTTCTTTCTTTATTATCTTCTCTCAATCTTCTACAACACAGAGCCATAGGAACCTACTCCACATAGGACAGGAGATTTGTGCGTACTTCACCAGATCCTCCTTCCTTGAGACAGGTTTAAGCACAAAGCCTTCTTAAAAGTTTCACACAAGCTTCTTATAATCACTTGCACTTAACTCTGTGAGTTCTCAACACATAGTAAGAAAAAAGCCTTTGCAATCACATAGATAAAAATATAGCACTTAGCATCTTGGCCTCTTCTTACATCACCTAGATATCTATTTATACATTACAAAATGGGCCTGAACATGGGTAAACCCATGGGCCGACATCCCATACCCGTTACATAAACCCTAATCCCAAAAATTCCCTAAAAAGGGGCTAGGATCCCGTGATCTCTGCTTCGACTTGCGCTCTACCTTCGACCATCCCATCAAAGTCCCAAAAATGGTCAAACATGACCAAGATTCTCCAAAACTTTGTCAAGGGCCAACAACCCCCCAACACTAACCTGTGACTCACCCCAAGTCACTCTGCTATGGGTAACTATGCCTCAAATGCCTCGAGCTTGGCTCGAGCGATTTTGACCTGCTGCTTCACCAAGGTCTCCTGCTCAATGAACTCCTGAATAACAAACTCGGTCACAGGTCCTTCCAAGCATTGTTTGACTGCAGTGGCTACTTGTTCTAGTTCTTCTCCTCATCCTTCAATCTCCTCAAAAAGTAGGCAAGCTACATCCTGGACTGGCTGGAGCTTCTGAGTCATTTCCATGACTTTTCTTTGTATGGCATGGACTTGTTGTTGCGCCATGCTCTGTTCTTGGGATCTTTTCATTCACTCGACTGCTGACAAGGGCTTCAACTGTGCTTGTACTATTTCTTCTTTGCTTCCTGGAGTTGCGACTTCAGTGTCTTTAGTTCAGGTTCGTCGGTAAGGTGCTCATAATTCTGTGCACTTTGACTGCTAAGTTGTTTACATTCCAAGGCTAATGCCTTGATTCTATGGACTATGCTTCAAGAAGTTTCTTCTTGTTGGTCTCGCACTTCCTATGGAGTGCTTGGTACTTCTTGTAACTCCAATTCTTCTACTCTTTTTTGAATTTGCTGGATGGCCGCAGCAAGATTCGCTACTTGACTCTCCACTGGGTCTTCTTCTATATGTTCCAAGCCTATCACAGAGCGAAGTGCTCTGTTGACTGCATCTTTAACTCCAACCTGCTCCGTGAGAAAATTTTCTTTCTCTTTCTAGATCTGCACTTTATCCTCTTCAAACTTGATTTGGAGGTCATCCTTCTCTCGTTGTGTATCTTGACGTTTCTCTATGACTTCCTCTTGTGCTTGCTTCAGGTCCACTGTGGCTTGTTCTTTTTCTTCCTACACACGACGAAGGTGAGCTTCAGTCGAATCAACTACTCTGCGGAGTTGGGCAGGCTCATCTCCCAACTCTATTTCTTTTGATGGCAAGGGTGCAATGGACACTGTGCGGATGGAGTGAAGGGATTGATATACTCCTCTTAGCTCTTCTTCAATTCTTTCATACATGGTTTCTTGTTTTGCTTCATTTCTCTGCAAAATATCTTTCAAGGCATCTGATACAACTGTGATAATGAAGTTGAAGTCATTGACGGTGAGAATAGTTTGTAGCTTTGGCTTACTAGCTTTGGACTTCTTCAGTGATATAGGTTTCTTTGGGGAAACCTTTCTTTTCCTAGATGTCTCTACCTCTTCAAGGGGATTCCTAGGTGGTGTTACTTCGCCTTGCTTCTACTTGTGTTCTTCCCCTTCTTTCTCTTCTTTGTCCACTTCGTCATCGCCTCCTCTGCTAGGTGAATATGATGCAGTCTCCTCTGATGTGCTTTTTATTTCCTGTGCATCTTCCTTCTTTTTCTTCCTGCTACTGTTGGGTGCATCGTACTCTTCGTGAGTAACCACCAGACTTCCAATGAGGTCGAGGTCAGAAATTTCCATGTGGTTAAATGACACTAGGAGTTATTTAGGCCACTCCTTGGTGATTTCCTCCATGTCCTCCTTGATGAGCTTGTAATAGGACTGAATTTCTTCTTTATGTTTGTCTCTGTGCACAGTAATATATATAAAATGCTTATCTACGCGAAACTTCGCAAATGGTCTGAATCTGTCTAGGGTGTTTGGTGTCATATGAGGGAAAGACTCAATATCCCTCATTAGGTGCAAGTAGTAGATATGGAACACCGCATTCGATTGCCATTGTTTCCCCATATCGCTCGAATACCAGAGTGTGGTGAACTTCACATCTAGTGGCTCAAACGACTCAATGTCAGGGAAGGTCGCTCCTTTCGGCATCTCCCAAGCAATAAACGTGATGAGGATCAACAACCAACTAAAATGGAACTCATAGCCTTGATCCTGAGCTTTGCGGTAGTCCCGTTCTAACTGGTTGATGAGGTAACTTGCCTAGTTCATTTGTAATCCTTCCACACATTTTCTTGTGAGGTCAACAACGAAGCCTGTGACCTGCGTGGGTCTATTCTTCCTTACTAGCTTACCAACAATCAACTAGAAGGATAGGTGCACTACGCCATTATGTATGTAGGTTACCTTATATCCTCTCTTCCCCTTCTCAACATCGCCATAGGTGTCTTTAATATTCTGTGCCAGAGCACAATCTGTAGCCTTCCCTGGATAAAAGTCTTGTGGGTCTGGTCCCTGCATGCTTAATCCAGTGATCCTATGGATCAACACTAGATCGACGGTGATAGGCCTATATAGCCATAGATAAACGCCATAGAATCATGATAGTAGGATTTTAACGCACATATTAAACTCCCGATGCCTTCCAAAATGTGGTATCTTCATCACGTTCAATATAGTGGACCTCGCGATGTCCATAGTCCATGGTTGGGGGATGATATTTGACTTCTTCCCCTTGGTCTTGGTCAAGTATTTGTAAGGTGCGAGCATACCATAGCTCTTATGGTATACTAGGTTATAGTCACTAATCTTCAAGGTTGGAATCTTCTCCAAATGCGGTCTGACTGCTTGTATTCCCTTCGGGAGGTACACAGTGATGACTGTGTAGTCGAAGTCCCTCGGGACACTGTCATGACTCACCACATCTGCCAGGGGTGGGATGTAGTAGGGCATGATGTATGGGATTAGCTTCGCATTCTCCAAGTCATCATGATGCTTGGTTCTTTTCTCGATCGTAGCTCAGGATGGTCTAGATCCACAAGCAATCGACGGGGAGGCTTGCACTCCTCTCGTCAATGAGGCTTGGATGCCTGTGGACATCACCTTCTCGGCTAGGAGGTCTATTAGAATATCTTCGATGGATTTTTTTGCTGCGCTAATATTGTCTGACATGCACAATCGAGATTTGATATCTCAGGTCGGTGAACAATACTCAATGTAACAGAATGGATGGCGAGGTCTCAATGATAATTGTGCGAAATCATCTAGTTCTCTACGGGCTTGGATAATCACAATTGGAAAAAGTGTTCTCAGTGCAACGCTCGACAAGATAATTAGATATTATCGTAATGGACTCTTCCAACAGGAAGGAATGCCTCAATCAATGTAGTTCCATCCATTATGGCGCGTTCCCAATGGTCCAAGGGTGAACATTCCAGAAATAACTGCATTTCTAGCCATCTTGGAGCGTCGTTCTAATGATCAAGTGCCAATCTTCACTGTACTGATATTCCAACGAAGTTCAAGTTATGGAAACCTTCCTTCTACGAAGTCTTCCCTGGAACTTCTTGCAATTTTTCTAACTTTTCTCTCTTTTTATTGAGCTTTCTGGCCTTCTTTCCTGTGATCTGAATCACTGGTTGCCTCTTTCCATTATCATCCTTATCTCCTCTTAGCATGATAAATTCACACTATGGAGGGTCTTTCATAGGGTTCAAGGGTAATACTTCTTATCTTTTTGGGGTAGGTTCTCTACTCTCTTGTATAGATAGGTGTCTCCAGTTTTCTTGTGTCCTTTCAACTTCGACATCCATATATTTGGTCCTTAGTAGCTTTGGGTGGTTCTCTTGTTCTTCCAATAAGTGTGCTATTCTCCTATCCATGAAATCTCTTAGTTATTTCTTTTTCTGTTCTAGATCCTCCTCTTCTTGTTTCCTTCATATCTGATCTTTCTCATTCCAGGTTTTTCATAGCAAGATAACAAATGGGGCACTGTTCTCAACCAATTTAATGATCTCAAATTATTCTTCTGTTGAGGTGCCATGAGCACTCATAGATGTCTAGGTAAGTCTTCTACATAGGGTTATAATCTTTCCTCTAAATAATCTTATTCCTCCTAATGAAGGAACCATAGCAGGCTTTCCCAAAATTTCCCAAGTTCTTTCTGTCATGATATTCACCTGTGTTTCCTCATCCAGAACACAGTCTATGTCGAAGCCTCCTATTCTTGTTTCTATGTACTCTTTCTCTTTTAATACCTCTGATAAGTTGATATCTCTGTGATCATTCAGGGTTTCTTTCATCTACAATAATACAATCTCTGATTCTTTCTGGTTCTTAGTCTCTTGATCTTCCCCAGGGTTTTCTTGTCTCATATTCATCTTTTCAAATTTTGCAATCATTCTAGGGAAATCCAAAACTTCATGGTCCATAGATTTACAACAAAGACAACTAGGACTTCTACCAGGGAATTCCTTAGCAAGATGTCCCAATCTTCTGCAACTGTAGCAAAGAGTTAATCCTCTCTTTCTTTTGAACGATCCCCAACCTTTCCTGTACTGCTCACTATGATCACAGTAACTAACCTACAAAAAATTATTTTTGGGATCTTGCATCCATTTTTTAGTCCAAACATTCTTTCTATGCATAGGGATAACATACCTTTCATTAGTTCTATTAGATCTACTCATATCAAATATTCTTTCTTCGAGCTGTACCCTAGTTTTTAGACTACGACAAAATTTATCAAACATACCTAGATTCATTCTTTTAGAACAAATTTTTTCACTTATCTTAACTTTCTCAAAGCACAAAGCTTCAATATCTTACCTCTTTTCTTCAGATCAGATTTCTCTTCTTAACACAGAGCTTCACAATTCAAGTAGAATACTACGCACTAAAGTAGCAGATATATGCATAGAGCTTTCTTTTCTTCAGTTCCCAGAAATCACAGTTTCAGGTCTCGGCAACAGAACCATTTCTTGGCATAGGGGCAGACCCAGGGTTCAACACTTCAACAACGCACCAACAAAACTCTAACTACAGGCCCTTTCGGAAACACCTGTGAAACATATGAAGTCTCACCCGAGTTAGAGGCAGGGGTGGTTGCAGGACTCAAATGTCTACAACCTAGCTGGGACACAGATATATGATTACACCACTCTAACAAAGAACTTAGCAGTTAGCATTGATCAATATTTAACCCTTATTCACATCGTAGATCCAAACCCTAATTATAGAACAACACAATATTCAACCAGATCTAACACATCTAAGAACTTAGCATATGAAAATGGATCAGATATAGCATTCAGTCACATCACTAAGCACTTAATCTATCATACCGGATTCATCTAAACATTCATTATTGCACTAATCTTAAATCATATGAATAATATAACAACCATAATGCACAAAGAAACCATAACATAGGATATATGTGGTTCACCCCAACGTGGGGCTACGTTCACCAACTCTTCTCTTTCTTTATTATCTTCTCTCAATCTTCTACAACATAGAGCCACAAGAGCCTACTTCACATAGGATAGGATATCTGTGTGTACTTTGCCATATCCTCCTTCCTCGAGATAGGTTTAAGCACAAAGCCTTCTTACAAGCTGCACACAAGCTTCTTACAATCACTTGCACTTAGCTTTGCAAGTTCTCAACACATAGTAAGCAAAAAGCCTTTGCAATCACATAGATAAAACTCTAGCACTTAGCATCTTGGCATCTTCTTACATCACCTAGATATCTATTTATACATTACAAAATGGGTGGGCCTAAACATGGGTAAACCCATGGGCCAAAATCCCATACCCGTTACATAAACCCTAATCCCAAAACTTCCCTAAAAAGGGGCCGGGATACTGCGATCTCTGCTTCGACTTGTGCTTCGCCTTTGAATAGCCTGTCGAAGTCCCAAAAATGATCTAACATGACCAAGGTTCTCCAAAACTTGGTCAAGGGCCAACACTCTCCTTCATTGTATTATTTATCGTTGACTGATTTTGGTGAACCAAAATGTTATGAAGAGGCAATGCAGGTAGACACCAAAAAGAAGTGGGAGCAAGGCATGAAAGAGGAAATGGATTCCTTGGTAAATAAACATACTTGGGACTTGGTTCAGTTTCCTGTAGGAAAAAGAGAATTGCAAAATAAATGGGCTTACAAGTTGAAGGAAGAAGATGCAGGAATAAAGCGGTACAAGGCTAGACTTGTTGTAAAGGGGTTTGCACAAAATAAAGGTATAGATTTTGATGAAATATTTTCTCCTGTTGTTAAAATGACTTCAATTAGGAATATTTTAAGTCTTGTGGTAGTAGAATATTTTCATCTTGAACAATTAGATGTTAAAACAACTTTTCTCCATGGGGATTTGGAGGAAGAGATTTATATGCAGCAGCCACAGGGGTATGAGGTCAAAGGGAAGGAGAATTTGGTATGAAGATTGAAGAAGATCTTGTATGGCCTAAAGAAAGGTCCAAGTCAGTGGCATTTGAAGTTTGGTAGGTTTATGATAGAACATGGTTATAGTAGATGTCATTCTGATCACTGTGTTTATTTCAAAAAACTAGAAAATGGAAGCTATATTATCTTGCTATTGTATGTAGATGACATGCTTGTTGCAGGGTCTAATATGAATGATATAAATTTAATCAAGAAAAAAATATCTAATTCATTTGTGATGAAGGATTTGGGTGCTACAAAGAAAATCCTTGTTATGAGAATAACAAGAGATAGGAAAAATCACAAATTCACATTATCTCAGGGTGAGTACATAGAGAAGGTGTTGGAGAGGTTTAGAATGCAGAATGCAAAACCAATTAGTACACCTTTAGCCAGCCATTTCAAATTAACTAAGGAAATGTGTCCCAAGACACAGGAGGAGATAGAATACATGTCTAGGGTCCCTTATTCATCAACAGTTGGAAAATTGATGTATGCAATGGTTTGCACAAGACCATATATTGCACATGCAGTGGAAGTTGTGAGTAGGTATATGAGCAATCCAGG
Organism: Picea mariana; assembly: GCA_032191745.1. Classification (NCBI taxonomy): domain Eukaryota; kingdom Viridiplantae; phylum Streptophyta; class Pinopsida; order Pinales; family Pinaceae; genus Picea; species Picea mariana. The sequence goes on from JASDQU010013215.1 coordinate 47,093, forward strand.
TAAAGAACATTAGGAGGTAGTAAAGTGGATTCTCAGGTATTTGAGAGGTACTGCTACTCATGCATTATGTTTTGGAGGTTCAAACACTTTTCTACAGGGATATGTTGATTCGGATATGGAAGGTGATAAAGACAATAGGAGGAGCACCACAAGGTATGTTTTTACTATAGGTGGAACAAAAACAAGTTGGATTTCGAAACTACAAAAGGTTGTTTCACTTTCAACAATAGAGGCAGAGTATGTTGCTTCTACAGAGGCTAGTAAACAAATGATTTGGTTACAAAGGTTTATGGAGGAATCAAGAAAGAAGCAGGGGAATAGTATGTTGTACTGTGATATTGAAAGTGCCATTCATCTTGCAAAGAAATCAGCCTTCCATTCGAAGACTAAGCATATACAATTGAGGTACCACTTCATACGAACTGCCTTGGAAGATGGACATTTGAAGTTGGAAAAGATACACACTATCCAGAATTTTGCAAATATGTTAACAAAGGGAGTAACCAAGATGAAACTAAGTTCCTATTCAGTTTCAGTTGGTCTTCAAGAATGAAGATGAATATGAGAAATTTTCCAATCCAAGAAGGTTCAGAGTCCAGCATATACAACAACAGTGGAGTTGTTGAGATCAGTCTCCAAGTGGGAGATTGTTGGTTGTGGAGCTCGATTATATTCCTGATTTAGAGGTCTTTTGTTTTCAGCCATGTTTATACCCCATGAAGTATTTACACCCCAGAAGTATGTACACTCTTCCATGTGGTGGAGTGTAGAGGGGGTTACCCCCTCTGCGGGGTCCGAGGGAAAGCGGGGTTTTGGGGGTGAATCCCCTGAAGGAAAAAATTGCCTTGTAAATGTATATTGTAATTTCACTATAAATCTGGATCGTTCATTACAAGGTCACAGATATAACGGTAGAAATTATGTTAGGATTTTTTTCCCTAGAAGGAAACCCTCTGTTATGAGGGAAATGTATTGCGGCTATGCATGATGGTGAATATTGTATTCTGAGATAGGATACTGTGAGAGAAAGAAGAGGAAGTTACAACGAGTTTGTTGTAGGTTGTATCCCTTCATTTGTTGGATAATAATAAAGGAAGGACCTGGAAATTTCTCTGGTGGATGTAGCCCACACTAGGTGAACCACGTAAATATGTGTCTCTATTGTATTGTGTATCTTCTATGTTTTGTTTCCGCATTTGTTTTATTTTATTTCTCCATGGTCCTATTTTTCTAACACTTACAGGTAGTTCTATATGCCCATAATACTGTTGGTATATTTGAATCCCAGTTGTCCCTGTTGACATTGCAAATCTTGGTTAGGGAATTATCTAGAATCTTGTTGAAGGCTTCCACTGTTCCATTTGCCTGAGGATGGTATGGTGTAATTTTCTGATGGTAGAACTCGAATTCTTCATTCATCGCTCTGATAGTGTTATTGATAAAGTGAGTGCCTTGGTCACTCATCAGGATCCGTGGGCATCCAAATCTAGTGAGCACATGTTAAAAAAAGAAGTGTGATGCTCTCTCTGTGCTGCAATATTTAACTGGTGCTGCCTCTTCCTGCATAGTGTCCTCCCACTATTCCTTCATGCGATTCTTCCAGTATCCTAGGCATTTCATGTTCTAGTGCACACATTCTCAAGATGTTCTCTGTCCCCATTTTATATAAGTTCCCGATGATCAACTGGTAGTCGACTGCTCAAACAACCATATTCTTCCTCTGCATGGTGTTAAATTCCCGTGGCATAGTCCCTGTACTTAAATAATCAATAATGTCATCAAAATAATCATTCATGACCTGAAATGAAAATAACTGTGCATCAGGGAAGGTATCCTCTAAGTTTGTAGGATCCTCACCATTGGTGACCCTTGATAAGTGATCAGGTCATGCGTTCAGCTTCCCTGGTTTCACTATGACTTCAAAGTCAAATTCTTGAAATAGTAGTAACCATCGACATATTCTGCCCCCCAACACTGGCTTGTTCACTAGGTACTTAAGGGATGAATGATCTGTGAACATCTTAAAATTTTTTCCAAGTAGGTAATGCCTGAAATTTTGAAGTGCATATACCATTTCCAGGCCTTCTCTCTCTGTAGTGTTGTAGTTCTGCTCGGAGTCTGACAGTTTTCTTCTTGCAAATTCTATGGGATGGTCTGAATCCCCTGCTCCTAGTTACGCCATAATAGCTCCCAGGGATATGGATTATGCATCTACATGCACATGGAATGTCTTCTCCCAATATGGAAAGACTAAGATGGGTGCTGCGACCATATTCTCCTTCAGGGTGTCAAATCCTTGCTGAAAACTCTCATTCTACTGTAATTTAGTATTTTTATTAAGTAATTTCTCCACCGACACAGTGATCTATGCATACCCCTTGATAAATTTTCTATAATATCCTGTATGTCCTAATGTGGTCCTCATCTAGCAAACTGATTTCGGTGGTGATAAGTTCACAATTACTGCAATCTTTGCAGGATCCACGATCAAACCTTGTCTTTATACTATGTGACCCAATAGAATTCTAAAGGGTGTTCCAAATATACATTTCTTAATGTTCAAAGATATTTGGCATTGCCTGCATCTTTCTAACATCAGCCTCAACACCTCTACATGATCCTTCAACAAGCTATATACTGTCCAATAATCCAAATATACCTCCAGAAACTGATGGATGAATTCTTTCAAGGAAACAATGACTACTTTGGAGAAAATTGTTGGTGCATTTTTCAGTCCAAAAGGCATGACTGTGTACTGGTAGGATCCCCATTCTGTTGCAAAGTTAGTCTTGTGTCGATCTTCTAGTTCTATCTTGATTTGGTGGTAGCCTGAGAATCCATCAGTGAATGAGTATGCTTCTTGGCCTCCCACATATTCTAGGACTTCATCTATAAAGGGTGTAGGGAAGGGGTCATGTAGGTAAGTATCATTGAGATTTCTTAGATCTACACAGATTCTTATGCCTCCTTTATTTTTCTCTTGAACTACCATGGGGCTTATCCATTCCGATTCTTCTACTGGTTCTATGATTTCTTCTTCTAACATTCTATCAATTTTTGCTCTTACCTTCTGCTTCTAGATGGAGTTCAATATGTAAGGCCTCTGTCTGATAGGTGTTGCCTCGGGTTTGAGAGGGATATTCGTCTCTCCCATTTCTTCTGCGATACCCTTCATTTCTATAAAGTTCATTGGGAATAGGTCACTGTACTCACACAGTAATTCTGTTATCCTGTCCAGTGTTTGCTCATCCCAGTAGTCTCCAATGCTGGCCATATTGGGATTCTCAAATGCCCCAATGTTGACTTTATTCACCTTGATTGGCACAACAATTATTTCTGATTCTAGAGGTGTAACTTCCACTTCTCTTTCAACTCCAAATTATTTAATATGAATATCACACAGATCTTCTTCCTTTGGAACTTCTTCCTACACATGGTAGCATGACAATAATTCTTTCACTGCCTGTCTATTCTGATGTTGTTCTTTTCTTATGATTTCAACTTCTGGTTCCTTAATGAATATCACCATCTTATTTTCTTAAGTGCTGCATCTATGTTGGGGTTCTCATGTTGAAATGAGAAAGTGACTGTTAATTTTTGTTATAGTACTGTCTAGCTCATAGTTCCTCTGCACAATTCCTGGCCTCTATACCAGTTTGCTGGAATGCCCTCTAATGTGTGTATGGAATGATGAAGCCATTCTTCCGAGGGTGTCATTTTCCACAACACTCTGCACTTTTCCAAGTGTTCCGCTGGTGCCCCCTGTCCATCATACTTCTGTTGCTGGTTTCTTCTCTATATTGCGCCAAACCTTATGTGCAGTAACCGCTTACATTGGTACCAGTCCTTGATTGTTTCCTTATGTGTGCCCCACCATATATCAGGTGTGGCCCTGAGTGCAATGTCGAGAGCTATCAATCTCTGACTTTCTAATACTTCATATTCATATATTTTTAGGAATTCTTCGAAGTCATTGATTCCATGGAAACTTGGAGGTTCTTTGACTTCTGTCCCAACCCATCTTAATGCATAGTCTATTTGGGCACATATTCTGGTTGATACCTCATGTAGGCGCTGCTTCCAGTTCTCCAGACCCATGTCTGATTCAGAAGCACATGATGTGATAATTCTCCAGCTAAGTACACCATCGACAATTGGATTAATGTAATCTTTGGTGTGCGTGGTGGTTTGGTACAACTAGTTAATTTCTTCCAGGTCTAAACATGTTGGTTCCACAAATGTTTCAGCTTCTGATGGATCTATAGGCACGATAACCCTATACATTACTGAATCAAATGTCATCTTCCTCATCTTCAAGTTGATTATCACCTGATTTTCAAACGTCCAATCCAATCCCAATAATGTTGGATATGGTTTTGTGCCATCCACGATTTCGATCACTTCAAAGTCTGCCTTAGGGCGCACTCCATCTAGATCTACTGTCACTCTTTTCAGCCTTCCAATTGGTAGAACTCTGTGTTGGTTTGATAACTTCATTTGGAATGGTGAGTAGCCTAAGGTAGGTTCTCCCATGCATTGCCATGTATTTTTTGGGAAATACATTCACTTCAGATCCCAGATCTAATATCACATCGCCCATGTTAAAATCTCCGATGTTGGAATTTAATCTAAAATCTCAGCTGGTTCTTCTTTTGGACTGGAGGTGATTGAATATCCTATGTTCTAAATTTCCATCTGAGTTAGTGGTACATCTATCTAACATATTCTGTAATACTATAACAGATGAAGGATTTTTAAATACTTGAATACATGATTGCAGGAAAGATTTGATACAACTTACTTGGTTTCCCGGGTGGACTTCACTGGTATGGTCCAATGCTGATGACATTTCATACGTTGGGAATTCTTGGGTATGTTGCGTGGTAGATGTATATGCAACATTCTTCTTGAGAAATTCTTGTCTGACCTCCTTCTCCTTTTCTGCATCAAATCACTTGGGTGGCTTAATATTTTTCTTAATCCACTGGTGATGTAATTGTTCCTGTTTAGCCGCATCATCTCCTATTTTATCACCTCCACACGTCACTATGTTGATGTTCCTGCCATATTCTCTATATTATGTAGAGATCCACTGTACATTTTGATTGTTCTGATTCTGTTTCTCATGTATCTTCCCCAATAGTGTTGTGCAATCTTCTGTATCATGGTCTGCTGCGCGACAATACATGCATGTTGCAGGTGGTAGTGGACATTCTTTTGGATAGTGCCCTTCTTGTTGGAAGTTATGGAACACTACTAGACCCCTTCCTCTTCCAAAACCTCCTCTGCCTCTTCCTCCTCCTCCTCCTCCGTACCCAATGCGATCTCCGTGCGGTGTATTGTATTGAGGTCCCTGATTATACTGCACAAGGTTATACAAGGGCTGTGTCGTGTTATACTATGGATGTGCATTGTTATACTGCTGTGACATAGTATTATACTGTGGTGGTGCCTGATTAAATTGAGGTGCATATTTCCCTATCATCATTTCGGCTTGCACCCTATATGTGTCTGACGTCCTTTCCCTCATTAGATCCATGGTTCTGCAGTCTTTGTCATCATGGTCTACTACCTTGCAAAAAGTGCAGTATGCATTCTTTGGTATTGTATGGTATTTCTGCATCACAGGACAATGATATGGATCATGCCCGTGCATCTTGCAAATTCACACCAAGGTCCTCCTATCAACAATGGATTTGGCATCCCTGTTACCATATATTGCACGAATGTTGGACATTCGTTCCTATGGTGCCCTTCTATTCTACATGTGGTACACCACACAACTTCACACTTGTCCTTGCCATTATTCTGATTGAGTTTAAAGGTAAGATTCTTCATATCCTCCTTCAAGTCCTCTATAGATGGATCTGTCTTGTGGTATTGATTCTCCTCCATTTGCAAGGCTGCTTGCAGAGCCTCTGCTTGAGATTGGAATTTATATTTTCTGAGTGGGTATTTCAGGTGTGGTAACTAATAATTCACAAAAAAATGCCTATGCTGCATGTCAGTCATGGAATACCTCAATTTCCCTTTCAGACGTTTAAATCATTGGTCAATTTCCCAGACATATTCTCCTATTTTCTGTCGAATTTCGATCATCTCGTTCATATATTGATCCTCCGAGCTCGGCTTATGGAACTCATTAATCATTAATTTCTTAATTTCTATCAATGTCCTTGTCGTCCCTGGTGCACTATTTACGTCTAGACTCATGTACCAGTCTAGTGCGCGGTATCTTAGCTTGATAGCTAGCTCTGCAAGTTTAGTGTATTCATCAATGATCTGTTTTTCTTCCCATATATTTACACAAATAAACAAGTGTTTCTCAGGATCTTCTGCTGCCTCTCCTTTGAATTCTGGTAATCTGATGGTGGGATCATGTCCTTCCATCCTGAATGTTGAACTGCTACCTCTACGCAGTGTAGACACTTGAGTAATGCTCCCTGAACTGGCTCCCCCAATTGTTGTTCCTTGTGTATATGTACTTCCTGTTGTCTTCCTTCTCTCAAAATTCAGTTGTCTAAATGAAGGTGTTCTTCTTGGTGTGTTAGTCACACATGGGTTTATGGGTTCCACACTGACATTAATATGGATAGGACTTCTGCCTTCTATACCCACTCTTGGACCTCTCTTCTTCCTCTCATATTTTGTGCGTAGAATTTCCTCAATTTGCTCCACAACCTGAAGATCCTCTACCTCCTCTTCATCACTTTCCAAGCCTTCCCTCGTGGCTATGACTCTCTTCTTTGTGTTCACCTTATATTGGTAGGGTACTCCACTGCATGTCTTTCCAGCTGTCTCCATGATCTTCTTTATTTGGTCATCATCCATCATGATTGGGTCCAAGGCTTCCTCCTTCTTTCCTTTATCTCCTTCCATTTCTCCTGTTTCTGTCAGTGCTTCCCCCCTTCCCCCATGCACACAGGGATATTTAACTTTCCGACTCCATTATAATTACACCTTCTTTATAGAGAAATATCTTAATAGAAGTATACAATGATCTAATATACCTTCCTTGAGGCCCACGTAAAAAATCTTTCTCTACTGCGCTGTATGACTTCGCGGTATCTACTGCAAATTCTGTTATAAAGCCTGCTACAATACTGTCAAGCCAAAAATATATTGCGCGAGTAAATTTTTTATTCACCTGTTGTAACTGCACGATCTGAAATGAGGTCCACTCTAACTGTCAAATCCAATTTGTTGCATGGTTATCCTTCAATCTCAATATCCACTACTGCAATAAGTGTGGAAAATCACAGAAAAATACTTCATGCAGATCAGTAAACACATATTTCTGAAGATATTTGCATGGTGTTACTCTAGGTTGTCTGTTATATTTCTACGCAAACTCTATCTCCTTTGTCTTCAGCCAGCTTTTGATCTCTTCTTTTGTGGGATTCCACGGTCTCAACATCCTCTTCTAGCAACGCATTCTTCTCACCTTCTTATCATCTAATTCGGTATTCTTTTGTCCCGTCTTCCACAGATCTTACATTCTTTTACCAGATCTTCGACATATCCCATCTACTCAATCCTATTGTGTTCCAACCAGAAACATAACCATTTTTTTGTTTCTTATCCGAGTTATACCTTTAACATGATTGACCTAGGTTCAAGTCTACTAGGGATCCAACAAATCCTCTAAAACTATCAGCCCTCCTAGTAAACTAGAAGGCAACATAGTACACCAAGTGCATTGCGCAGTCTCACATGAGATAGTTCTATGGGTGGATGCAATGCTCATGTGCTTGCAACCTGGGAATGAGTGGGGATCTGGGATTGTACTATGTGATCTTAAATCCATTACTATATCATTCATCTATTTTAGTTATTCATCCATTATTTATTCATGCATGTAAATCAACAGATCTAATGACTTCATAAAGACATTCATCTAGGATATAACCATTGATAACAAATACATAAACAATAAGCATTCCACACAACAAATGAGTTATCGTGGTTCACTCCCTCCTGGGCTACATCCACAAACATTTGGCTCTTAAGCTCTTTTTTTATGGTTCTGTCATATATGGCGCTGCACGCACTACAAATCCATTCATACGTTCACAACATAGACTCCATGAACTTTACAAGGCTGACTAGATTGCACTAGGCTTCTCAGCCTCTGATCTAACCCTCTAGGTCTAGTTACTTTACTCTCCAACATCTCAACAAATTAAAAAAAGATATCAGATCATAGTTGTGTTACATACCCGTTACTCTATCTTACGTGAGTAACACCCATCAAAAACACCAAACACAACCCCCTAGACCTACTAGGTGTCTATTTATATCTATTTTTGGCTCATCAGCCGTTACATTCTCTTACCAAAACCCTAACCTAGTTATATCTTCTTGCATGCCAACCTTGTGCACTTTTCTCCTCTGTAGGTGCGTTTTTCCTTTCATCCACTTTTTTTCCTGCAAGTTGTCTTTCTTTCCCTTCTTCTTGCATGCATTCCTCGCATGATTTTTTGCTAACTATATTTCCTCCACGTCATGCCTTTTCTACAAATGGGTCTGGGCCCAACACCTATATTCCTCCTTCTCCTAAGCTACACATAATCAAGACTGCAACTGTACCAATCAAGACTCAATCTCCTCCTTGTTCTCCTAGAACTTATAATCCAATGGTAGGTGCTAACCTTCCTAGAAATATGATGGATTCCATAGTAGCTGCTAGGTATTCCCCTCTTGTTCTGCCTCAGCCTATGAATTCTGTCCCAGTTGGAGACTATCTTAAGTACATGCCCAAGTTTACAGGGGAATAAGACATAACCGTAGAGGAAAACCTTGCAACCTTTTATATCTATGATGACAATCTTAATATTGATAATGAAGATGTTTGGATGAGATTTTTTGTACAAAGCCTTGATGGTGAGGCTAGGAAATGGTTTAGGGGTTTAACTCCTGGATCTATTGCTGGAATTAAAGCTCTAGATGATGCCTTTCTGAGGCATTGGGAAGATAAGAAACATTTCTTATATTATATTACAGATTTTGGATCACTCAAGAGGAAAGAAGGGGATTCTATTTCAGTTTTTTCAAAGAGATTTAATAAAATGTACAAAAAAATCCCCACAGAAATTAAGCCCACTAAAACTTCTACCAAGATCACCTATGCTAGTGCTTTTGACCCTGATTTTTTCCTCTTGTTGAGAGAAAGGAGATCTACCTCTCTAGCTCATATGCAGGATGGAACCTTGGAGGTAGAATCTAATGTATTAGCATCTGACAAGCTTAGGGGAAAATATGATAAGAGATAGGAGAAAAAATAGGGCTTAAGCTTCAGCCTCTGATTCCTCTGGTGTTAATCCTCAAGTAGATGAACTAACAAAATTGGTTAAATCACTTTCTGCTAAAATGGAAAAAATGAAGCTTGAGGTTTTTTTTTTTATAGAAATACATATAATGCTGATAACAGAGGAAATTTCAGGAGACAAAACAATGCCCCTCAGGTCCTTCAAAGAGATCAAAGAAATAGAGATGACCAAAAATTCCAAACCCCTCTCCAAAATAACATAGTTGATGATGAAGTAGGAGAGGATGAGGAACCGTATCCAGAAATTCATTGCGTGGGTGATACCTCTCCATCCCCTCATCTAACTCAGTATGCATATGAGGAGTCTCTTATGGAAAACCAATTGAATGAATTGAGTAAAGGAGAACAAGCTAATGAAAACAAAATAAGTACAAATTAAGGTAAAAAAAGAAGGAGGGGAAGCCTAGTACATCAGATCAACCCAACAAAGCATAAAATTCTGCTAAGGATGTGATTTCTAGAAGAAAAGAAAAAGAGGAACAAAAATATCGAACAGTGATTAAGACCCCTGTTCCAAAAATTAAGGAGATTCTGAAATCTCCCTCTTCCTTTAGCTTTGAGAATGAAATTCAAAAGATAAAAATTCCAGTACCATTTTTAGAGCTGATTAAAAATGAAGAGTTTAGAAGATATATTTCCAATATGTTGCAACCCAAATCTTCCTCCAATTCCACAAACTCAGTGAACCTACAAGATGAAAAACCAACAGTCATATTGGGACCTTTGGTAGAATATATGGATGGCTCTTCTACTCCATTCTACACATAATAGAATATTCATGATAAAAATTTTCACAACTTCTTGATGGACTCAGGTGCATCTCATAACCTTATTCCTAAAACTGTCATGGATGAGCTTGGTATGGAAAGTACTAAAACCTCTCATGACCTATACTCATTTGACTCCAAAAAAGTGAAATGCCTTGGAGTGATCAAAGACTTGGTTGTTACCTTGTTTCAATTGCCCATTAAGAGTGTGGTAATGGATATTATGGTGGTTGATGCCCCCCCTAAGTTTGGGATGCTATTGTCAAGGTCCTGGATCAAAATAATAGGGGGAAATTTTCATATGGACCTTTCATATGCCACTATCCCTGTATTTGGAGGAGAGCACAAAAGGATTTATAGGGAATCAAAACTAGCTTACATCATTAATGATGAAGCAAATCCTACAAACCACCCCATTTTTTCAGTTGACACTGATTTAGGATCTACTATCTTACAACTCACTGATGCTCCTCAATCACCTATTGAAATAAAAAACAACCTATTAAAACTTGTGAGTCACCTCCTCAAAATACCCCAATGTGGAAGATGTTTTTTAATGGGGCATATTATAAAGAAAGTGTTGGTGCTAGAGTGGTCTTTATTTCCCCAACTCAAGAAATAATATCTTTGTCTTATAAACTAGAATTTGAAACTACAAATAATATAGCAGAGTATGAGGCTATTGTTTTGGGTTTGAGGGATGCTAAAGATATGAATATTGAAGAGTTAACGATGTTTGGAGATGTTGAACTAATTGTTCATCAAGTTAAAAATCTGTATCAATATAAACAACCGAGGTTAAGGACTTACAAAAATGAAGTTTGGGATCTTATTGATAATTTTTTCTCTTTATTTAACATCTCTTTTGTTCCAAGAGAAGAAAATACTATGACATATTCTTTGGCTATTTCTGCAAGTAATTTTAAAATCCCTTTCCCCCCCAAGCTCAAATATGACGTGGAAGTGAAGTATAGACCCTCTATACCTGACAATATCAAACATTGGAAGGTCTTTGAGGATAATATTGAGATTAAGAGATTTCTGGAAACTGTGGAAGAGATTTCTGCTCTTCATATTGTTCAAGATCATGATGATACCAAAAGCCCTCATGCTGATATTTTCCTCAATAAAATTGCAGACCACAGGATTGTTCAACTGCCCAGTAACCATATTCCAAAAGGATTGGTTCCTTTGGAGAGATTATTCGACATAAATGATGTTGTTGTGAAGGTTAAAGGTTCAAGTGAAGAAGCTGATGTGACAGAATACAACTTAGGTACATAGGAAAATCCAAAATATGTCAAATTGTCTAGCAGTTTATCAAAGGAACAAAGGGTTGAGTATGTTAAGTTATTAAAGGATTCTGCTGATGTATTTTCTTGGAAATATGAAGATCTACAAACTTATGATACAAGCATCATTGAACATAATATTCCTTTGAAAGAGGAGACCAAGCCATTTAGGAAGAAACTTAGACAGATAAATCCCATGTTGCTTCCTATTATGGAAAACGAAGTCAAGAAGTTGCTTGATGCTAATATCATCATAACTTTAAGGTACTCTGAGTGGGTGGATAACTTGTTCCATGTGAGGGAAAATAATGGTGAAATCAGACATTGTGTTGATTTCATAATTTTGAACAGAAGTTCCAAGAAAGATAATTACCCCCTGCCAAAGATGGATGTTGGCATAGGGGAAGACCTAGCGTTCAACTCTAACGACGCACCAACAAGCCCTAACTACTATCCCTTTCAACAACACCTACAAAGAAGATGTAGTCTCACCCAAAGTAACAATAGAGGGTTGCAGGACATAGGTGTCTACAACCAGAGGAAATGCAAGTAAATCCAAAAACAACAACACACAAAGATCTAGTTATTCTTCACCAAAATTAAGCCTACTCCACACATTCTAACACAATGTTGCAAAAATAGTCTAACATAAAGAAAAGAACACAACATAAACCACAAAGACACAAAATATACGTGGCTCACCCTCTCCCTAGGGCTACGTCCACAAAACTGTGTTTCTTGATATATTAAATGGAAACATACAGTTCTATCTGCATACTTAGCTATAGATCTCTTTCTCTCCTTCTCTCCCCTCCCTGCACACCCAACTGCAGGGTTGATCTTCACACCCAGCTGAATATCCATGATACAATAATGCTCTCGCAACACAATGCTTCTCTCACACAAAACAATAATCACTCTCTTAAACCACAATGATGAAATCTTATTCTCTCATCTATATCTTTATTTATACATTACAATGACTCTTAGACAAACTTAGAATGAAGTCTAAGTGTCAATTATTCCAAAACCCTAGGTGTCTAAAACCCTAGGTTAACTTGACCCACATTTTCAGGGCTTCGCCAACCTGTCTTTCCTTCTTTCCCGTGGGGTGCTCCAAAGCATCCGTTTGTGGATTTTTTCATTTGCTGAGTTTTCCATGATCCATCTTCTTTGCTGATCTATCTTCCTCGATATTCTCGTTCAATGACTTGATTTCCCTTACTTCACTCCTTCCTTGACCACTTCGACCCATTCTCAGTCAATGTGCCTTCTGTGCAGTTCGTACTTTTCCTTTCCTCTTCCTTATTCTTCAATTTCTTCCTTAATCCATAACCAAGGGCCAATAGGCCCCCAACACTCACATGTGACTTGTCCCAAGTCACTGCAATACTGGACCTTCTGATTTACTTCGACTTCGGACTGCGTAAAGAAGCATGTGCTTTCTGCTCGGTTCCCCCCTTCCTTCAGTGTGCAAACTATCTTTTCTGTGTCTGGTACCTAGTTTCAATTGAACATGGTACCTAGACCCTTCTTCTTATGCTTTTACTGAGACTTGCAAGGCAACTGTTTTTCATAGTACAATTTCAATTGGCTCCCATTTACCAAACCTTCTTTCCATTATCCATTCAGGGTCTTCAACTGTGAAACTCCTCCTTCTGTGATGTAGGCAACCTCAAATGGTCCTAGCCAATGTGTCCTGAACTTCCATGGGTGCTTCATGAACTTGCTTAGGCATGCATCATTCAGTCTCCTTAGATCTACACAAATCCAGATTTATCCTGTCTTCTTATCTTGGACCACCATAGGGCTAATCCACTCTAATTATTCAAAATGTTCTATGATTTTGGCTTCCAGCATTCTGTCTAATTCAATCCTCACTTTATGCTTATACTTCAGATTCAGTCTGTAGGGTCTCTTCTTGACTGGCCTTGCATCTAGTTTCAGGGGGATATTCATTTCTCCCATGGGCCCTTTAATGCCCTTCATGTCGGTGAACTTGGTTGGAAACAAGTCCTGATATTCATGTAGTAATTCTGTGATCTTATCAATAGTGGCATCATCCTACTAATCTCCAATGTTGGCCAACTTAGGTTCTTGCTCTGTTCCAATATTAACTTTCTTGATTTTGATTGGCTTTCCAATGAAAGGTAGTTCAACCCCTGACCCTTCTATGTCTCTCTATCCTTCAGTTTCTGTGATGTTCGCATTCCTAGGGTCGTCATCTTCATCAACATTGATATTGTAACAACCCTATAATTTCTGAAGAGGTGTAGTACATTCATCTTCCTCTTGCTCAACAGGGAGGTTAGGTGCCTCCTCAAAGACTTTTTGTCTTACAACTTGTAAAACCTGATCTACTATCTACTGTGGGGTACTGACTTTTAAATAAAAATGTAGCTATAAAGTTCTGAGTCATGCCATACCAATCTGAAGTGGTGAGGCAAAACTCTGCTTGAAGATACCAATTAATAGGCGTTGTGTCCAAAGTGTTAATGAGTTTATGCACCCACTGTTCTTGAGGAATGTTGCTCGAGGATTCCTCACACCTCCACACATGGTCCTTCATACAGCTCTGACCTGTTTATCTAACTTCACATCCTTGAACTTGGCTTGAAAAGTGCACTGTCATCAAAGTGCGACATTGAACCCACTCCGCGATGTTCTTCTTGTGTGTTCCCCACCATATCACTGGTGTTTCTTTCAAGGCTTCATACAATGCCAAAAACCTTTGTTGTAATGGTACAATTTCTTCAAATTCCAAAAATAATGTGGGCAGGTTACTTACTTTTGTGCAAATCCAACGAACTTCCCGGGTCAATCTGGCACACCTCCGCGTAGATATTTCATACATCCTGTTCTACCAGTTCTCCAATGCTTCTTCTGAATTTGACGAGCATGCACTTTCACTTTTCTATCTTAAATTTCCATCTACCGTAGGATTAATGTAATCCGACTGTCTTGCTGCAATTTATATATATTCTCTAGTTCATAAGCATGATCTTCTTCTTTGATGGCTTCTATGTATCTGCAACCTTCGTCAAGATCAAGAGGCACAATGAACCTAAGGCCATCACCTTCAAACACCATTCTTCTTTTCTTTAAGTCAACCACCGTAGAATTGTTGAAATCCCAATCAATTCCTAATAGCGTAGGATAAGGAAAACTATCATCAACTATATCAATTACTTTGAAGTTTGAAAATGTCCCTACCCCATCGATGTCGACAGGGACATGCTCTAGTCTTCCAAAGGGGCTTACTGCCTACTGATTAGACATCTTGAGCCTAATAGGGGAATATATCAACTTAGGTTTTCCCATCAATGCCCATGTCTGCTTCGTAATAACGTTGACTTCTAATCCCAAGTTGAGTACCACATAATCTATGTCATAGTCCCCAATTTGAGCATTAAGGTGTATTTCCTTGTTTGTCCTTCTCTTTATGTATACTTGATGTACTTCTCTATTCAACAGAGGATCTACCTTCCCTAACTCATATTGTTTGATCAATTGTTTTAGTTCTTGCATAACTCTTTCATCCTTAATCAAATCAATGAACATATACAAGAAACTAACAATATTTCTTACCTCTTTTCCATTTCCAGTCAAGGTAGATTGATCTATTTCCAGGGGCATTCCACATTCTTTCACTTCTGGTTGTGCCTCAGCTTAAGAATCCTATTCTCTTTCAAATTCTCTTCTTTCTTCCTCAAACGTCTATTTTTCTTTCCTTGGATCAAACAATTGTGTCTTCTCTGCAGCTCTTCTGATCCTTGATTCTTCCGTAGTATTTCCTAGAGTCACCCTGTCTTCTCCTGTAACAATGCCTCTTCTAGTGATAACAATGACTATGGGATCCTCTCCATGAGGTTCTGCTGATATCAATTGTACTTGTTGGTTTCCCCCTCGTCGCTCCTAAAGTTTCTCTAACAACACTAGGAAATCTTCAATAACACGTTCAAATGAATTCCAGTAACTGCAAGTGGTATAAGGGTTCTGACAGTCCCTTTCCAAGTGACCTAGTTGGGTACAGTTATAACAAATGATCTGACCTCGACCTCGACCCATGCCTCCTCCTCGTCTTCTTCCTCTGAATCCACCACGAGGATTGAAGTTTCTTCTTCCCGGGGAGTTAAACTGCGTAGAATTTCCCTCATGTTGCATCTCTCCTTGAATCCTATATGTATCTCTTGACCTTTCATGCAAGAGGTCATAAGCCCTACAATCCTTCTCATCGTGCCCCAGATATTTACAGAATGTGCAGTAAATATTGGTAGGTGTCTGGACACATTTTTGCATGTAATAACATTCACCAAGGCGATGTCTATTTCTACATACCTTTCACCAGGGTAGAGTAACCTGCTTTAAAGGGCTCGAGGCTCCAGAGGATAAGTACTCATTAAATAGGGGACAATGCTCCATGTCATGGCCCTCTGTTTTGCATCTAATACACTAGATGTATTCTCTTTTATCTTTTTCCTTATCTTTCTTCATATCTTAAACCTGCAGAGATAAGCTAGTTAGCTGACTCAAAATTTGACTCATACTTGAGCTGGATTCTCCCATAGGGTCTGATTCTAGTTGCATGGCGATCTCCAATGCCTCAGCCTACAAAGCGACCTTTTGTTGCATCAGAGGAAAAATGATATGTGGTAAGAGGGCATCAATGAACCATTCATTGTTTTACTCATCTGGAATCTAAAAGCTCAAGCAGTCTGTCAAGGTCTTAAACCTCTGATCAAACTCCCAAATAGGTTCAACTACTCTCGGTTTGATTTATTTCAATTATGTGATGCACTGCGACTCCAAATTGGGTTTCGTGAATTCTGCAATCAACGTAGTCTTGATATCATTCAGCGGTTTAGGCTGTACAATCCCTTTAACAAACTTCATGTACTAGCTCATTGTGCAATCTCTCAAGGTATTACTAAACTGAGCTCTCTTAACAGCTTCATCATTGACTTGCTTAATACTCCATACAGCTTCGCATAAAAACCAGTGTTGATCAGGATCTTTAGATCCATCTCCTCTAAAGATAGGTAACCACATTTCATCTACCATAGATCTTCCTAGGTTTCTTGACTGAGTATGTGATAAAATACTGGTAAGAGTGCTCTGAGTTATTTGATAATTCTGGCTATTCTGGTTACTTAGTGCTGCTAAAATAATAGGAGGAGTAATAGTACTTACTTCGACGGTAGACACATTTCTTGAAGTTTCTAATTCTTCTCGGCGAGGTTATTCAATCTTCCCTTCCTCTGCTCTAGTGGACTCTGAATGTTCCTTGTTCAATAACTCTTCTTCTTCTCCACTGTAGAACCCTTCGTCCTGTGCTAGTGGCTCATGAGTCTGCTCAAACAGGTTCACCAGAGGAACCTCTCTGAAGGTTATCCCAGTGCGTGTATGTCCAACTTCTATGTCATTGTCGATGTTTGAGTTCTTGAACATTATATTTTCAATCCGACCGATTACTGCATCTTCAATATGTTTTTCTCATGCAATAGCATCTTGATCTTCAACTTCAAAAAGTGTAAAAAATTTCCTCTCGGTCCCTTGAAGAAGTATCTCTTTGCTTGGCTATATGACTCTATTCTGTCAATATAAAACTTGGTAATGTACCCTCCAATGGTGCTATCAAACCAGTGATCTACTTCTCTTGACATGATGTTATCAACTCTCTTGACCTTCTTGATCAACGTTGACGTCCAAACCACATGTGGTCTAGATCTGATCTCAAACTGGGTATCTGCTAATCTCGCTAACCACTCGTATAACTCTTTATGAATTCCTCCAAAGAAAATCTCGTGTATGTTGGTGAAGATGTACCTTCCCAACTAATATTTTGTACTAATATTAGGGTTCTTGTTCTGAGCTTCAAAGAAGTCCTTTTCTTGTCCTTCTATCCACTTCTGAATCTCTATCTTTGATGGAAACCACCATGACATTCCCTCAAGAAGATCTTGGTCCTGACAATAGAACCATTTGTTGGCACAGGGGTAGACCCGGGGTTCAACTCTAACGGCGCACCAACAAGCCCTAACTACTGGCCCTTTTAGAAACACCTGTGAAGCAGATGCAGTCTCACCCAAAGTAGAAATAGGGGGTTGCAGGACATAGGTGTCTACAACTAGAGGAAATGCAAGTGAATCCAAAAACAACAACACACATAGATCTAGTTATTCTTCACCAAAATTAAGCCTACTCCACACAATTATACCGTAGATCTAACACAACGTTGCAACAACAGTCTAACAGAAAGAAAAGAACACAACATAAACCACAAAGACACAAAATATACGTGGTTCACCCTCTCCCTAGGGCTATGTCCACAAAACTGCGTTTCTTGATATATTAAATGGAGACATACAGTTCTATCTGTGCACTTAGCTGCATATCTCTTTCTCTCCTTCTCTGCCCTCCCTGCACACCCAGTTGCAGGGTTGATCTTCGCAGCCAACTGAAGATCCACTATACAATAATGCTCTCGCAATGCATTGCTTCTCTCGCACACAACAATAATCTCTCTTAACCCACAATGATGAACCCTTCTTCTCTCATCTAAATGTTTATTTATACATTACAATGACTCTCAGACAACCTTAGACCGAAGTCTAAGTGTCAAAAACCTAAATTCCAAAAACCTAGATGTCTAAAACCCTAGGTCAAATTGACCCGCATTTTCAGGGCTTCACCAGCCTGTCTTTCCTTCTTTCCCGCAGGGTGCTCCAAAGCATCCATTGGTGGATTTTTCTATTTGCTGAGTTGTCCATGATCCATCTTCTTTGCTTATCTGTCTTCCTCGATATTCTTGTTCAATGACTCGCTTTCCCTTACTTCGCTCCTTATTTTCTACTTCTTTGACCACTTTGAGCCATTCTTAGTCAATGTGCCTTCCGTGCAGTTCGTACTTCGCCTTTCCTCTTCCTTATTCTTCAATTTCTTCCTTAATCCATAACCAAGGGAAAAAAATGGAGCATATTTTACAGAGGGTGATTGGTTCAGCAAGGATGTCTATGATTGATGGCTTCTCAAGCTACAATCAGATCTTTGTCCTGCCTGAATATAGAGACAAGACAACTTTCACTATTCCTTGGGGCACATTCATGTATTCTGAAATTCCCTTTGGTTTAATGAATGCAGAAGAAACCTTTTAGTGAGAAATGGATATTTCCTTCATTGGGGAGAAGGAAAAATTTGTGGTCATCTATCTAGATGACATTACAGTGTTCTCAAGATATGATAAGGAAAATTATCATCATTTGAAGAAATTTTTCCTAAAGTGTAAAACGTTTGGGCTCTCTCTCAATCCTAATAAGTCTTTGTTTTCTATGAAAGAAGGCAAGTTGTTGGGACACATTGTATCAGTAGAAGGGGTAAGGATTGATCCAAGTAGAGTAGAGGCCATCTAGACTCTGTCTCTTCTGAGATCCAAGAAGGATATCCAATCTTTCTTGTGTAAAATAATTTTTTTGAGAAGATTCATCTCTAACTTTGTTGAATTGGTTAAGTACATCACATATATGATTAGAAAGGGAAATGAGGTGAAATGGACTGTTGAATCTCAGAATTATTTTTACCAAATAAAAAAAGCATTGACTGAAACACTTGTTCTCATCAGCCTTGATTATTCAAAGGAATTTTTGATATTCTCTTTTTCCTTACATGACACATTGGCTGCTGTCCTTATTCATAAAAACACAGATGGGATGGAGCAACTTTTTTTTTTTTTTTTTCAGTAGGGCATTGAGGGATGCAGAGATGAGGTATGATATTATGGAGAAGCATTCTTATTCTTTGGTTAAATCCCTTAAATATTTCAGGGTATACATTGTGCATTCCAAGATTATTTCCTATGTCCCATCAGCCTCTATGAAGGAAATACTTATCCAACCTGACATAGATGGAAATAGGAGAAAGTGGATTGCCAAAATTATGGTGTTTGACCTTGAAATGAATCCTACTAATTTGGTGAAAGGGAAAGGTTTAGCTAGATTGTTGGTTGAATCAAATTGCAAAGCACTGGGGGTTAATTTCATGAACCCAAACTCTCAAAATCAGAAAACTGATATTTATGTCAAAATCTCTAATATCATTCCCAACTTGGCAGAATGCACTTGGTACAAAGACATCATTTATTTTTTGCAAAAGTTGCATCCTCCTGATGGTTTGGAGAAGAACAAGGTGAGAGCTTTGA
Source organism: Picea mariana (assembly GCA_032191745.1). Taxonomy (NCBI): domain Eukaryota; kingdom Viridiplantae; phylum Streptophyta; class Pinopsida; order Pinales; family Pinaceae; genus Picea; species Picea mariana. The sequence goes on from JASDQU010013215.1 coordinate 66,674, forward strand.
AACTAAAGGAAATCATATATTGTCTCATTGATCACATATTGTATTGGAAATACCCTCTAGATTTCTCTTGAGATGTATAGATCCATAGGAAGCTCAAAAGGCCATGACTGATTTTCATGACAACTTGTGTGGGGGTGATCACTTTTGGAGAACCAAAACATATAAGATCCTCAGAGTTGGGTATTTTTGGCCTAGCCTTTTTACTGATGTTTGTGCAAATACTAGGGCCTATGAAAAATGTCATAATTTTTCAAGAAAGCAACGACTGGAATCTTTGCCTTTGAAGCCTGTGGTGGTTTCTGGTCCTTTCCAGCAGTGGGGACTTGAATTCATTGGGGAAATTAATCCAACGTCAAGTGGTCAACACTGATGGATTTTGACTACAACTAACTATTTCACCAAGTGGATAGAAGCCATTCCTACAAGGAGTGCTTCACACAAGGTAATCATTGGTTTTCTTCAAGATATTATGTCAAGATTTGGTTGTCCAAGCAAGATTGTTACTGATAATGTTGCCTCTTTCAAATCTGAACCATTGGTGAAGTTTTGTGAGAAGTATGGGATTCAATTAGTTCATTCTACCCCTTACTACCCCCAAGACAATGTTTTAGCAGAATCTTCTAACAAGATCTTTCTAAAGATCATCAATAAGTTACTAGAGGACAACAAGAAAGAATGGGACTCAAAGCTCAAATTTTCCTTATGGGCTGATAGAGTTACCACAAAGAGATTACTTGGTATTTCCCCCTTTCAACTTGTACATGGGATTGAAGCTATTTTTCCTACTCAACTTTCCTTTCCTGTGGCAAAGTTCCTTCAGAATAAACAAGTAGAACCAGATGATATGGTCAGAAGGATACAACAACTAGTAGAAGTACATCAGACCAGGGAGAAAGTCCTTGTAAAGAACAGAGCGATCAACAAAATATCAAGCAAGATTTTGATAAAAAGGTAAACAAAGAATATTTCCAGTTGGGAGATCTGGTGCTCAAGTGGGATGCACCCAATAAAGACAAAGGAAAACATGGTAAATTTGAAGCCTTGTGGATTGGTCCTTTCAATATTTTTGAAGTTTTTCAAAATAATACTTATAAATTACAGAACTTGGAGGATTCTGAAGTTTTTGGTGGCCCTGTTAATGGGCACTTTCTGAAGAATTATTTAGCTTAATCCATGAGTGTCTGTCCCCTCCATTGTAAATATCATTTTTGTTTTTCTTTCTTTGAATAAATGACCCCATAGCCCTAGGATAAGACATTGAAGCTGCTTGTTTTTGCCAGCTCACATGGAGCATGCCATCCCTTATGGAGCCAATGTTATCACATGAAGTTTTTTTGGGTCACATGAAGTTGTTATGAGTCAATTCATCCTTATATTTTTTATTTTTTTATCTTTAGTGTTGTTTAAGTTTTACTTTTGACCTCCTCCTTACAATCTTCTTAAGTCTTAGCACACATAAAGTTAAGGTTGATGTTGGTTATGTATTCATCTTTATGACAAGGTTAGATAATTCATCATCCATATGCCTCCACCACCACCCTAACATGTCATCACTTCCACTAGGTACTAAAACCCCTTCACTTTGTCCCTCTACCCATTAGAAGGTCAAATCAAGTTCATTTTGTACGCTTCCATATCATCAGGACATTTCACAATGCATCTCAAGTACTCTTTATCTCATCACCATAATTGCACTTATAAGTCTTATGTCAACCAATCTCCTTGTTTTCAACATTCATGATTTAAAGGAAATAATCTGGGATTTCATCATTAAGGATTTTCTAACTGTTCTCTCAAGTTTTCAAATTTGCTCCTAGCTCAGCTCTGCATAAGCTGCTGAATTCAGACAGGCGCTACAGAATTTGTTGCAAGATGGCTAGCGAAGGTGAATTGGAGGTTAGAAATGTTGCAAGGGGTTTCAACCAATCTGAAGCATATAAAATTTTAAGCCACAACATCCAGGTACTCCATGAGCTTTTTAAGCCCTGATGAAGATCAGTTAAAGATTTTTCTTGTATTTTCTCTCCTGGGCACTGTGAATTGGTGATCCACAATACTAACCTTCCCCCTTTACCTCTACTGTCACAAATTTTTAGCCAGCTGCAGTGTTTTCAACGTCTTTTACTAATATTGAGCAAACCTTATTGTCAAATCCACCATGCCTATCTCTTACTTGGATTTTTTTGTTTGTGCTTCGGATTCTACTGCGAATCCCCTGTTTTGGCATTGCAAAATTGTACATCAAATCATCATTGTTATCCTCTTACCAAACAACCTGTACTAGTTGATTACCTTTAAAATTTCCATTCTTATTCCAAGTCTAAAATCTATCTATGTTCGAAATTGTAAGAGCCTTGCTCTTAAAATTGTGATGATTTTGCAAACGATGGTGAAGTGTTAACTTAAAACTTTTGCAACTTCTTTCTCCTTGCATATCCATTTTACTGAATGGTATTCTTCCATTTCCTGACTATCATATTCCCTTTCAGAAGCTCAGAGGTCAAATAGGCAGAAAAACTCTAAAGCCTTAGAAAGAAACCAGATTTGAAAAATACTATCCATCCAAGCCCTACGACCTTTGTCCTTCTGCCTTTCCCCTCACATCTCTTAGATTGTTCTCTTAGTATTATTACTATAACATCAAATGGATACACCACAAAAAAAAAGGCTCACAACGGTGGGGGCATAGTGAGGACCGAACCCTATGACATGCATCTATTTGATGTTGAACCTTTGATCAAAGAGGTATTTCAAAGAGTTGGATGTTCCAATTTCTGTTAGAAAATGCAGAGGGGGCACCCTGAGGTAGCCAGAGAGTTTTCATTGAATTTTGATGGAACCAAAACTAAGGTGGGAACTCTTAAACTTGAGGTATATGAAGAAATTATTGCAGCAGCTACTAAGATATGAAAATCTGGTGAAAGATGGTTTAAGTCCATGAATCTAAATGCAACCTTCTCTAAAGAGTTCCTTAAAATAGAATTTCAGGGAGATAACCTATCAAATGGAGTTCCTAGGAGCCACTTGGTTGAGGGATTTGGCAATATGCTAAGGGTGATCCAAAGATATTTCACATGTGAGGGCAGATTCAATATGATTTACCAATACCACATTAGACTTTTGCTGCACTTCACAGGAAAATACCTCATGAACCTCCCTTTCTATATGTTTAGGAGTATTGGGAAAATCGCTGACAAGGTCCAAGCCAAGTCCAAGGATGTGGACAAAAGTGTTTTTCACTTAGGGTTGATTAAGATGCTTGTGATGGAGGAGTTGAAGAAGAGAAATATGGAATGGGATCAGTTCATTGTCTCTACACATCTGCAATTAAATGTAGCTCCTACTCCTCAATCCAAAGTGAAGAGCCCTCTTCAAGATGATAGCACTGTTCACACAGAGAAAAGTAGAAAGAGGAAGTGAAAATAGATTGCTAAAAATGATGAAGCTCCTAGGGAACAAGAAGAAGAAGGGGGAGCTCATCACTCTCCACAAAGGGAATTTTCACCCCAACCAGCTCCAGAATTGGTAGGAATTTCATCAGCTAGAGCCATAGGCAAAAAAGGAAGAAGGTTACTCTCCACCTCACCAACTATTGCAGTTGAAATTAAAGATAAGAGGCCTTTCACCAGGTCATCAACCAAGAAGGAAACTGTTGAAAAATAGGTTATAACAGAAGTTCTTGTCAAGAAGAAGGATAAAGGTAAAATTGAGACTATTGAAAAACATATTGAAGTCATAAAAATAACCACTCCCCCTGAGAACCCTACCTTCAAAAGACTGATCAGACAACTTAGAAGTCAGAAAGGAGATTTATCACTTGAAGGGAGAAGGGTTGGATGAGAGGAAAAAGTTGAAATATCTGATGGATATGTATTTGGACACTATTGATAAAGCCAGGTTTACAACAAAGAGATTTATGCCCCTCCATAGGCAACTTAAGAATTTATACAAACAGAATAGGGATTTACAATCTCAGATCAAAAAACTTAAGTTGGAGTTGTATCCTTTCAAGGAAGATCTAGACCAAATGAATTTGAATGTGTTGGCCCAAGTTGCAACCAGAAGGAGTACCAGACTCAGGAGGTGAAGTGAAGTGTCTCAAAGAATCCTAGTTTTGGAAATGGTTATCCTTGCATTTTGAAGATTTTGGGGAAAATGTAATGCCTATAGCTAAGTTTTCACTCACACAACATATCATGAGGCTTCTATAGGCTTACTTAACTTTGCCAAAACTTTTTGGGTATTTTTGGCTAAAACTGGACCAAATTGATAGCTACAGGACATTTCACAGTGATTAGCACTCCGAAATGGTCTACACAGTTGGACACTGCAACTTTGTTGCGAAATCCACTGCAAAATGGTATACACATTAAAACACTGCAACTTCACTACTAAATCTATTGTGAAATGGTTCACACAATCAAATAGTGCAACTTCATTGCAAACTGGATGATATAGTCAACGCTACAAGATTCACTGCCAACTCATGTTTTGATGGGTTTTAAGAGGATCAATGGTCACCATATGCCTAGTGGAACATGGCACAACTAGTTCGAAGTTAGTTAAAGCTGGAGGATACCTGGAAACAAAGGAAATGCACTCAAAGGACACCTCACTATGCAAGATTAGGGTGTTAGGATGGTTGCCAACATTTGCCTTTTTTGTAGCAGTTTTTTTTTTCCACTTTGTATAGGTGTAAGATTTTCAGTTTTAGGTGAAACAATCCTATGTTAGAGGATCAAGCTTGTATTGTATGTTGTCATTCCTTGTTTAGGCTATAAATTCAACATTAGAAGACATTTTGTAGGTTTTAATGGTTGATGTAAAAGACCTTTTAGTAATTTTAATGAAACCAAGCCTACTCTGGTTTTGATATATCAGACTTGATGAAATCTTGTTTAATGGAAGTTAGTTCTCTTTTTTCCATATTATTTCTCTCACTCTGAAATTGTACTATCATTGAAGGATTCAAATGATATTTTGTAGTTGTATGACAATGGATGGTTGATTGTGATAATGTTATAGCTTTCTCAGAGTTTTTGTTTGCTTGGATTTAATAAATTCTTGTATTTGAATCATTTCTCTCCTTTGTCTACTGGCATAGCCTAAAGCTAGTGGTAGAATCACTTCATCTTCTTACTAAGTCTTCTTTCTATTCACACTAATCCTCAAAACCTTTACCTAAGCTAAACAAGACCTCTTTTGCTGATGCACTTGATCTAGAATTTCCTATTTTTTGACATTGCTGAACTGAGTTTCATCCATTTGACACCACATTTGAATACTTATCTCATAAACTTATTGATGAGTATTGAGCTTGCACTTTAGCAGTGAAAGTGTAACTTTCAGCACTAACAAACATAATAATATCATTTAGTCCATCATACCTGGGTGGGTCAGATAGTTCTTTTCCAATCCAGTGTAAGGATCGGTTTATATAGGCACATATTCCAGTTGATACTTCATGCATCCTCTGCTACCAATTCTCTAGACCAGCTTCTGAATATGATGCACACGAACCGAAACTTCTCCAACTGAGCACGTCATACATTATTGGTTCAACATAATCCTCCATCCGTGCAGTCAAATTATATAAACTTTCTATGCCATTCTCTCTTACTGAATCTATATATGGCTTCCCTTCTGATCGGTCCAAGGGTGCAATAACCTTTAGATCCTCGACCTCAAAGATAATCTCCCTTCTTTTCAAGTTAGTAATTTCTTGGTTATTAACTACCAATTTCAGTCCCATTGAAGCTGGATATTATTTACTATCATCTACAATCTCAATAACTTCAAAATTATTCATGTTGAGTTCCCCATCTATGTTTACAAGTACCTTCGTCATTCACCCGATCAGGACTATCTTATGATGATTCACGAGCCTTAACTGGACATGGGACCATATCAATTCAGGTTCTCCCATCATCTCCCATTTTTTCTTAGGTAGTACATTCACATCCTATCCTAAGTCAAGAATAACATTATCCAGATTGTATTCCCCAATCTGCGCATTGAACTTGAATTCCCCATTGGTTCTCTTCCTGCGCAGTACCTGGTTTACCATTCACTGTGTGACAAAGAAGTCCCTTCCTTTTGTGAAATGATAAATCATGTTGTACACTAAGCACAGTTCTATCCTTCATTAGTTCTACACAACTCCTTAAGAATTCGGTTAGTGTACTTACTTGTGCACTTGAATTTTCAGGTACCGTTGGGTCTTCTAGATGAGGTAGAAATGATGTGGATGATTCCCCATGTGGTTCAAGTAATTCCTTTCGTGCACTTTGATATTTCTCTTTTTCCTACTAAGGTTTGAATGATGGCCTAGACCTCGCTGAATTCCTTACCCACTGCTCCATTTTATTTTCTTGAGTTTCTATATCAATTCTCGTGTGAGCTCCTCCATGTGTAACGATTGTGATTTTTGGTCCTTCACTGCATTTTTCAAATGATATCATTTTCACATTCTGATTCTGATGCAGAGTCAGATTCGAGTTACCTCTATCCTTCCATTTTGCAACTAGTTGGGGACAATCCTTTGTTGCATGATCCAATACTCTGCAATATGTGCATGTGGTACACGGGTTATGGAAATCTCAGGCCAAGTGTCCTGGTTGATTACAATTATAGCAGACAATTGGTCCTCGTCCTCCTCGACCAAAGTTACCTCTACCTCATCCTCTACCAAAATTTTCTTTATTCCCCTGATTTAAACCTCTCTGAGTGTTATACCGCACACCACTCCTATCCGTGCCGATATTCTCTTCTTGGATCCTGTATATATCCAATGTGCGCTCCCTTAGTAGTTTGAATGCCTGATTTTCCTTTTCTTCATCTCCTATCGATTTGAAAAAGTTGCAAAACAAGTTCTTTGGAGTACTCTGGAATTTCTGGAGCAATGGAAACTTAGTGGGGTGATGACCCCATTTCTTACAGATCTTGTAGTATCCTCCTCCAGGTAGTGGGCTTGGTGCTCCTGCTGCGAAGTATTGCGCGAAAGCTGGGAATTCGTCCTTGTGGTGGCCCTCCGTCCTGAACTTGGTACACCAAATATTTTCTCATTTTTCCCTTCCTTTGGTGATATTAGCCAACTAAATTGTTAATGTGGCTAACTACATCTGAACTTGCTCCATTCCTCCAGTGTCTCCTGCTGGTGACAACTCTAATTTCATCATGATTTCCAGTGCCTCGGGCTATGACACAACCTTCCGTTGAAGTAGTGGTCTATGAATGTGGGGTAGTAATCCTACAATGAACCACTTTTGATGTTGCTAATATGGAATATGGAAATTCAGTCTCCCCTTTACATCCTTAAAGTGATGATTGTAATCCCATACTGACTCTGTTTGCACTTTCTTGATCTCCTTTAGTTCAGTAATATATTGCAATTCTAACTTCGACATTTTGAACTCTTTTAATAGCGCTTTTTTGATCTTTGCCAAAATCCTGGCCTGTTCGGTAGGTGTAGTACCATGTAACTTCATGCACCATACTAGCGCACGACCCCTAAACATTTTTGCTAACTGCATGATCTTCGTTGGTTCGTCTTGTATGTTTTTAGCAGCCCAAACAGTTTCGCAGACAAACAAGTGTTGTTTTGGGTCCTCTGACCCTACTCCCTTGAATTCAAAAAGTCTAAGAGTATTATCTATCCTTGCCATGTTGGTATGTGTATTCCCTCTTCTTGGTGATGTTGGTACACTCTAATTTTGACTCTACTCACTACTCCCACTATTTTGACTAGTACTGCTCTTTCCTACTCGGCTAACTATGATGGATTTTGACAAGTCTTCAAATTCTATTTCTGATTGTGGTGACACACATGGGGTTATGGATTCAACGCATGATCATGTCCGAGTAGGAATTATCGACCCTTCTATTACTGGACTGGAATGAGACCCCTCTTCTCCTTCTCTTATATATGGTATCTCTATAATTCATACTTGTGCTCAAGGCTCCCATACTTCTGGCTCACTGTGTGACTCTTCTCTCCCAGCCCCAATATTTTTCCTTTTATACCTCCTTCCTCCACACAACTCTCCAAATTCATAGTCTTCCTCTAGTGTACTACCTTCTTGTATTCTTCATCACTTCTTTCCTCTTTCATGGCTTCCTCCCTTTTCTTAGGATATCCTTTTGTTATCCTCCAACTCCCCTATGTGTGCAGATCCCGTTTAGCTGTCAGAATTCATTATCATCACATGATTTTCACATAGTAGCATCTTTATCCATGTAATCGATGATTTCAAGAACCTCCCACGTGGTACTTTGAAAAAATTTCTTTCTGCAACACTATATGACTGAAGGAAATCTACAAAAAATTCTGCAACATAACCCCCTAGTATACTATTCAACCAAAAATCAACTAATCGAGTAGTTGATTTACTTACTAAATTTAAATTTATTACTAGTTCCGATGTTCAATTCTTTGGTGCTACAACACTAAACCTTCTTGTCTTCTCTACTAACCTTTCTAGCCACTTGGTCAGAATTTCTAGGAATTCGCAAAAGAAAATTTCATGTTGATCTGTGAACACATACTTTTGCATCCATTGATTTTCACTCATCAAAGGATTCTTGTTCTCTTGTCGCTTGAAATCCCGTTCTTTTCATTCCAACCGGTCGATGATTTATTTCTTATTCAACGTCCAAAACATTCCCTTAGTCGCAAATTCTTGGTCCCAACAAGATAACCATTTTTTGGATGCTTCTTGCATGCACGAGGTTTATTATACCCAGGGTTCGGGTTGACCGTGACCAACAAAACCCTTAAGACACCGACTCTTTCAGCATCACCTACTTGCGCAGATGAAGTCTCACCCGAGTTATCTATTGGGGCTGTAGGAACTAGGTTTTTGCAATAGTAAGGGAAAGGGAGGTTGATATGTGAATGATTCTTCCAGAGCTTAACTTATGCATGTTCATGATTATTACCTAAACTATCCCAACCATACATGAACATTCTAGCATAACCAATTCATATACTAAATTCATTCTACGAAGTATATCATCATTCATGAATGCATAAATACAAGTAAGAACATAAGACACAATATCTCTTCTAAACTCCTTCTTTTGTCTAACTATTACATTCATGATTCTTCCATAACCTTAATTCTCTTTCATGCGCACACTCTCACCCTTACATACCCAAATCTCTATATCTCTTTCTCTATATCTTTATTTGTGCATGTCTATCTCTATCCCAATCCCATTACATATTTACACCCCAAAATCTAGGGTTTCAAGTTCTATTTTTATATATCCCAAAATAAACTGTTACAATGCATGGCATAACCAACTTCAGTTAATTGTCTATTTTCCTTCTTCTACTTCTAGTTCTTTATACAACTTTTTATATTGTCCTTTTATTTATGGAAAGTCGCACTATCGTTGTTTGTGATTCCTTTCCTCACTCACTTTCTTTATCCTTCCATCTTTGCGTTATCTCCATCCTCCACATCCTTCTGCACCCTTTCTATATTTTGCGCAAGTCCCTCTTTCTGAGTGAGTCATTCCTTCTACGTGAGTCCTTCCTTCTACACGATTCCTTCCTTCTACGCACTTTCTTCTTACTTAGATTCTTCCCAAAATTTTATCCAAAACTACCTGTCCAACACCCTACCTTTGCAAACCCCCCCCTTCGTGCTAGGGGATTTTACTCAACCATTCAATCGGGATCCATGCACATCATCCCTTTCTCCATGAATAATATTTTTATGCAAAGTGGAATCTCTTCTAGCATATGCTTCCTCGGACCGTCCATGAACTTTATTTCAACCTCGCTAAAATAATCAATGTATTCCATGTTGAATTCAACAATGTATCCTTCTTTTAATCAAGCAAACCGTAATTCAATAGCCCGAGTCCACTTATTATAAAACACTTTCAATATTTCAAGCTTGGCTTGATCCATAACTACTGGTTCCAAAGGCCACATAGTAGAATAGGTAGCAGTTTTCCTTTTTATGCCTTCAAACAATAAACAAGGAAATTCAACAAAGAAAATCTCATGCATATCTGTGTAAAGATAATAATCTTTCCATTTCTTCACATTGAATTTTAGTCCTTAGGTTTCCCATAAGGAAAACTCATGTTCCTTTGCAGTCAACTAGTATTGAAATTCCTCTCAAGATGGATACCACCTCATCTCTTTCCTTCATCATTCTTGACAAGACTTTCAAGTCCTAGCAATGGAACCATTTGTTGGTTTTTTTTTTCCACGCTTGTGTGCGTCCTTTCTAATGCCGGGGATTTTATACCTAGGGTTCATCCAGAGTTTACCAACAAAAACCCCAGAGCATCGACATATCAATCCTCAACCAAGACTGAGGAAGGTATCACCCAAGATGCAAAGAGGATCACATAGACCATAAGGTATTGTGATAGGGATGAAGGATAAACACACAAAGACCCACCAGGGTTGGCTTTCATGGGACTCATATTTGACAAATCATTAAGACTAAGAAATAAAAAAATACAGACACATATCCAACTCATACATGATAGACATATAAGAGATCAAAATTGTCGCATCTTTATTACTACTTTCATTCCATTACAACAAAGGCATACATTACACTATATATATACATATGATAGCCACATAAATTCATATCTTCTCTATATTAAGTGTCAGAAATATAACACACTGTACGATGCAAATTCTCTCAAGAATTCATAAATATAACAGGCTCATAAGTATATTCAAAAGAACTACAATATTACAATAGGCTCATAGCGAGTTTGATACTAAGGACTCAATAAATCTCATCTAAAGATCTAGCTACCTCCGTTTGTGGTATCATTTCCTCCTTTTATATATTTCTCTGCTCAAGAGCTCTGTCTCTTTTTGCTCTGCTCCACTCGCTTCACTGACAAAACTATCTCACACACTTCTGGCATCTGCTTGCAATCCACGTAGCCTTCAGGAATCAGGGAAATCTTAACTGCCCTTCCATCTCATCTTTTGTCAGCTCCACGATCCCTTGTGCTATTGACAATAATCATTCAAGAGGATTTTTCGATGATTCTTTTCTTGATTCTAGCGTGAATCTTCTTAATTTCTGGTGGGCATTCAATAATCCTTTATGCTTGTTGTGCACTATCAAAACTTGGTTTGACGCACACTCTTTTTCATTCTTCGCGCATTACCTTAGGCACATGTAAAAATTTGGAAGCGTGTACGAAATGAACCCAAAACTTTGGATGCCAACATTTATGCAATTAAATTTAAAATACTAAATATAGAGAATAATAATACATTTTTATTTATACACTTTCGATGAAATAGTTTCATAATTTTTTACTCTAATACTAACTTTATGAATATTCTATTAAAAAAAATATCACCCAACATTTTATAATTAGTATTTTAAGAATTAGTAAAATTGACAAAGATCTCTATACTTTTAGATAAGTATGGATCATTAAAATTTTCCTTAACTCTGACTAAGCTCTAGAAAAAGTCTCTTTTAGAATTTCCATGTCCTTTCTATATTTATACTTATTTCAAGGAGAATGTAAAAATGATTATTAATATAAGTTTATATGATTATAAAACTAAAGGATGGAGTGGAATAGGTGAAGGCCATGATGGTTTGACTAGTTAAGGTTGGGAATGCCATTAAAATTGTTAATGCCAACACCACTAGCGTGATTCTAGAACTCATAGATGTTGCACACAATTATTTTTTTGGAATTGTCCTTAGAAGTTCCATCAAAGTAAATATATATTTATTTGAATTTTTATTTTTTCAAACAACAAAAAATTTGAGGTTTGATTTTTTAATATCTTCATTTTTTTGTTAAATAAAATATAATTTAAAATAAATCTTTACTACTATACATCACCAAATTTGTGATATCTCAATTAATGCTTAGTAATTCAAAAGTTAACATAAACATATGTTAATACAATACAACATAAATTTGTTACAATAAATAATAAATATGACAATAAAATATATCAAAACCACATCTTATGCTTGTACTATTTAATGTATTTTCAATATGGTGGTTGTAAATGGTTGTTAACTTTTCATATACAACAAAATTATAAAACGAAGAAAAAAAAAACATAATTGGCCATTATAGATACCCATAATAAAATTACAAATCCATAATATGGATATCGAAATAAAGCATTTACAAATTAGTCTGCGTTGCCATCACCCTGATTATCTTCCTCACTTGGCATTGTAACATTGTTGTTCTAAAAAAGATGTTTAGATATCGAATCATGTCTAAGCGTCATCATTACTGGAATTTTGAATGTTCCGAATAGCCCAGTAGGTCTTAGCTGGGACAGCAAGGCATTTTTGATTGTTCCGATTAGGCGTGTGGACATTAGGAAGACACTTGCCTAGGGAAACATTAGCTGGCGTTAGCTAGTGAGGCTAAGTCAATACAAACCACCAATCCCCATCCAACACATCTAGGTAAAAAAACACTTGGTCGCAATGTTTTGGGAAAACATAAGGCTCCTTAGTTTCAACCCAATTTTTTATAGAGTTGATACATATTAGCCCACTATCACGATATTCCTTTACATTTATTCGGTCGAATTTATCCCACCACTTGCAACAAAAAATAACACATTGAAACAATGAGAATTCCACTTGCATGATCTCTTGTATATTTCTAATGTAATCTAACTTCCCCTCTATTAGGTTTTGATCAAGGTGGATAACATGACTAGATTAGTCGAACTTGCTCCACTCCACAATATTGTGTGATGTGTCCATCATGAGCATGTTGAGTGCGGAAATCATGTCCATATTCCTAAATATATGGGAAAAAATGCAAACAAAGGACGATGTCATATGTATAATTACAAAGTTGTTGCACTCAATCCCTATGTTTAGTGCATCTGAATCTTCTCCATGTGGGTTACAACTGAACACTGCATATTTCTCTTGTATTTGGTCAACCACCCAACTATTGAGACATATTTTTGGCATATTTTCTTTTAAATGATTAGGATAAGGGATGCTTCTACCATTCAACCCTATGAATTCTTTCCTGTCACTGTCCCATTTCCTTCTTTTCTCTTCATACAATGCAACCCATGGTCATGTTTCTTCTATGTTGTAAAGAATAAATTTATTGATTGCATCAATTTCTAAATTTGTTGACATATACAAAAATTCAAAATGAATAGTATGAAATCAAATATATATTATCAACTTAAAGAATGAATTTATTGATGATATCAATTTCTAAATTCATTGATGTATATAAGAATTCAAAATGAATAGCATGGGATGAAATATATATTATCAACTTCAATGTAAACCATTTATCTATACTAAATTGATAAAATATAAATGACTTTCTCTTTATCAAGATCCTTTTTTTTTATTTGTTTGAAGTAGCTTCCATTCCCTTTTTTCCTCATCTTGATGGTCATCCCAAACGAATGCCTGTGTTGTGTCATCAATTTGCTTGATGAACTCACTAGCATAATAGAACAAATTGTATACTATGTACCCCTCTACCATAGAGCCCTCTGGTTTTTCACTTTGTCGAACAAACCCCTTCAATTTTTTCATGTACCTCTCTAAGAAGAATATTCAATGACATGAGAGAACCCTAGCTAATTCAACCTCATCAGGTAGGTGAATTAGAAGATGGACTTGCAAGTCCATAAAACTCATGGGAAGTTCCTTCTCAAACATATAAACAATATCAACTATCTCTTGATGCCACCATGGAATGTTATCCATATGAATATCCTTTGATGTGATGCAATGTACAAATGCAAATAATTTCTATATGGCATGTCGTAGGTCTTGGGGGAAGCCACGGTTCACAAAAACACGAATGAGAAAAGGATAATAACACTACAAAATACACAAACACATAATTAATTTCAATAAAAATGTGAGTGCATAGCATATTTTTACCGACATCAATATAGAATAAGAATAATGTATTCAACATACATACCCTTAGAAGGTTTAGATGGTCATGTGATTTCAACCCCGACAAATTCCCTTGTATAGTGAAGTAACATCATAGAGTCAACCCATATAAAGAAGGCGCATTTACATCCAATATAACATCCTTCACCATAGAAAGATAATCTTTCTTCAAAATCGATGGGACATCACCTTCTTTAAAATACCAAGAGGGACCAACCTCTCTAGTTTCTTTTCTTGACCAATGTCTCTTTTTAGTATTTGAAGAAATAAGATCTATCTTAATCATCAATGTTTTGATTTTATTTGATGATATGTGCCTCCATAAAGAAGATGAAGCATTATTGAATATATGCATGGGATCTAGTAAGTGGTCAATCTTAAGATGTTCCCAATATCAAAGCTCATAAAATACAAATTTCATTTTCATCCCAATGGGAATTTTCTCAACATAGGTGTCAAAAAATTTAGGATCATCGAACATATGTTTCCCTTTTGAATCAAACAATTCTACCATTTCCTTCTCCTTCTCTATGTTATATTCCCTAATCCAATCCGTCAATGTCATTATTTTAGGTCTCCAAGTTGTCTTTGGTTTACCATTGAAAGTAGATGCAACTATTCTATAATGGTGGTCTTCTGGGAGGAATACCCTTGAATAGTTGTACATCAAATTTCGTAGGTGGTTGAACGACCTAGCCTTTATAGAAGGTCCATAACATTTACATTCATGATACCCTTTTGTTACAAGACCTGCGATGTTATCGTATACATAGCATGTTAGTGTCAAAAATATAGTTGCACCAAATGAAGTATGCCAAATAACATTATAGATATAAATCAATCAATCAACATGCTTACTAGAGAAATTTTTTAGTTCTGGATAATCGTGCGTGGTGTATGCACATATGCCATACAATGTAAAAGAACTCTCCATTGGGATGGGCCTTGATACATCATATACATGTATCCCTTCCCATAATTGCTTAAATTCATTGATTAGTGGTTGGAGGTAGACATCCATTCTCTTCACTTGTCTTCTAGCCAGGACTATAATAGCTATCGTAAGATGTTCATTCTTCATGAACAACAATGGGGGCAGATTTTTATTGATCACTACCATTGGCCAAACATAATAGTTGGTGTTTTGGAGGGAATAATGGTTAAGTCTATCCATAACTATGCTTAATCATAGGATATGTACTTCATCGTTGAATTTATCAGGCCATGTATCTTCTATATGCTTCATGGCTATTGAATATGTTGGGATTTAGATAACTCCTCGCTCACTTCTATGTGAGGCATGCCACCCATGAAACATGGATAATTATTTGCAATGAAAAAGCCTTTGAATCCTTGGAATTATAGGCACATGCCTCAATATCTTATGATGAAACATCCCTTTAAATACATTAAATGGTTGAGTAACTACATGTTATAAACATTATCTACGATAACATAGGGTTAAAAATTATCTTTGTTCATAAATAAATAAGCAATTATAAATAAACAAGATATTCAATTTATTTAATATCTATAGTTTACAATCCTACGCAACTATTTTCGACCTCCATAATGGTTAATCACTAATTTTTTACTTACATCACTAAGCAATACTTGTAAAAGTTACAATTTAATCAACAAAAACTTTTAAACACCTCATACAAAAATCCAAGACGATTTTTGCACACAGATTAGTATCACTCCCATTCCACACTTTAATGACTAAGTTTATTAATCTATGCATTATTATTGTAATTGAGATATGTATATATCCAGAATCCATCAACAATTGATAAAAAAATTTCACAACATTCTTGGTTGTTACCAAATCTATTGATTCTAAATTTTCTACATCCAAGGTGTAACATTGATTTATAACCTTTGACCATTCAAGGGAAACATCACCCGACTAACTCATCACATCATTTAAATAATCTAAAGTTATGATCATAATCTTGAAAGAATAACTTTTAAAAATACAACTTGAAATCAACAAGTTGAGGCCCGTCCTTAATTCTCATCGCTCTTATTCAATAATTAATTAATTTATTTACATGTTAAAGATAACAAGGATAACCATGACTTTTTTTTAAAGTAATATTAAATAAATCAACAAAGATGCGAGGAATTAACCCTATCATAATTATTCCATTTCAACCTTTTTATATAAATTAAGTAGGGTAGTGAAATAGGTACACAATAAACCTCAATATTGTACATTAAATTGATGTTTCTAATTTATATTATCAATTAAAAACTTAAAGACCGTCACTTATCTAAAAGCGTCCTTTAATTATACATTTCTATTATATAGATAAAAGTGTATGTGGGTATAAATATACACAATACATAAGGTAGAATTTAAGTTTTAATCTTATTCAGGTTAGTATATATATATATATTTTTTTCCTCTTTTATTTAAATCGGAATTTTATTTCATGCAAAAGATTCAATTTTTTTACCATAGATTTTTTTTTTCGCAAATATAAGATATAACACAATTTCACAATAAATATAGTTTTGTTAAAAGAACTTAAATCCTCAACTTCGAACATACAAACACTAAGAAGAAGTTAAGCAGGCGATTATACACGTAGGAAATGCAAGAACCCTTGACTATCGCCATGTAAAGACAATAGTTCACAATTGTCCTTTACACTCTAGAAATGACCTCAAGGTGATATGAGTGGTAACCCTAAATGGTACTTCAATTTTTCATCCTTGCGACTTAGTCTTTGGGTTTTTAAATTAATACTGCACGCCTACTATTCATATGTATAACTAATTGGGTTAATCTTGTTAATAATTTGGAACCCTCATATAAATTAATTATAAGGAGTCAAATATTGAAGAAATCTACACTTTTTATTCACATAACAACATTTTTCTCATTCCATTTTATTCAAGAATGGATGTGTTAATAACAGAGGTAGAACTGAATACGTGAGCAGAGCTCACCTTTGTTGGTTATTGAAGCTAACCATTACATTTATATAGCACAAACAAGCTTGAACCGACCTCCTACAAATTTGGATCTGAAACCACCAGCAAACCTCAAATTGGACAGGCACACAACAACTTAGTTACGTAAATCTTAACTAAGTATCCTAATTTCTACATTATTCCAACACTCCCCCTTAATGGAGAAATGGATTTTCTACCACACCTAGCAACTCTCTGCAAATTTCAAATTTTGCCTTTCCCAGAGGCTTAGTGAAAATATCAGCCATATTTTCATCTGTGTTACAATAG